>VDFB02096202.1:0-43946 GCA_007258455.2 Sequoia sempervirens | reverse complement strand
CCACCAAAGCACTATTAGCCATGTAAATCATTAATATGCTCGAAATCAAAGGAAAATCATCAATTTTACTCTTTGGCAATCAAGAAATAGGCATCAACAATCACTCCACCAATTCCCTCATCGAAATATACAAAAGAATGCAATCAGACAGGAAATCCGGAAAAATCCGAATGGGACGGACTTTCGCGGACAGCATCAAATGCACCAGAAATTAACTCTGTCCGCGGAATAAAAGGAAACCGGGAAAATCCGGGAGACCAGAAATTCCGCGACAGCCTCGGAAACCCGAAAAATGGCAAAACGTGCACCAAAACAGGAGCGACCACAAGATCTTCAATATCAAAGCTCGAATGAACCCAAAACCGATGACAATCACCAGACTCGAATATGCAAAGGGTTCCAACACTCAGAAGCACTCAAAGGAAGGATCCCATACTAAGATGATGATGCCCTAAATCGAACAACCACATATCTGCCATTAAAACCAGAGCAAGCTTTTAAGATTAAAATATCAGTTCGGGATTTACCTAAAAGCCCTCTAATCCTCACAGGACGGGGAAGCCAACATAAAACGAGGCGAAATTCATTCAAACACAAGATCAAATCATCGCTTTAACCGAAACACCAAGAAAACCCTAAATTCGCATGGTAACACATCCCGCACCCAAAACAATTAAGCAACACGACCCAGAATCCCGTCTAAAGTGTAAATATGCAATCAAGCGGATAAACGGAACTCATAGGGCACGAGAGATGAGCTTCAAATAAAAAAGACGGATCAAACCGACTGAATAAATATGACTCCCAAAGTCAAAATAAGAGCCGATCCCAAAATTCAACAACGCCCAGCATAAGAAAATCTCAAATCACCATGCAAACAAACGGAAGAGCGACGAATACATACCATGGAAAAAGACGAGCAGAAATTGAGCTTGGAAAATCAATCCACGTGACAACACGCCCCGGCAACGAGATACTGGCAGCAACACTCAAGTAATCCACGCGCAAACAATCCAAGATCAAACCTCGAAGCTCAAACGGAAGTTCTGAATCGCCAGAGCAGAAAACAAGGAAGCAATCGAAGTTGGAATGAATCTGAAAATACCCTAAATTCGCCCTTATACCCATCTGAACCAAGATACCTCAGCCATTAATGCGCGAAAAGACGTTTCTGACAAGTCCGGAAACCCGTGCCCCAAGTGGAATTTCGGAGAATCCCAGAATGCGCGGAGACACGGATTCCGCGGAAATGCAGAAACCGGGGAAATCAGGAAGATCGGGATTTTGACAGAATCCGGGAAAATCCGAATGGACCGGAAAATCCCGAAGTTAGGAGAAAACCCGGAATCGGAGAATTCGGTAAGAGACGGACAAGGAACCAGTGCCGGAGAAATCCGCCAGAGGCGGAGAATCCCGGATCCAGGTGAAGACCCGGACTTGGCCAAAAACTTAATTTCAATCAATATCAACCCCAAGGCAAGGGTGAAGCCAGCAAAACCAACATGTCAAGACCCCAAAATGATAAATCCAATAAAATCAAAGGTCAAAGACACAACGAAGAAAGGGGGTCCCCGCTCCAAGTGGGGCGTGTGTGCAAAAACTGCACAACAAATGGCGACTCTGCTGGGGAAATGCTCCTGAGCATTTCGATGACAAACTGAAATCCAGAACCCAGAACTCTGGTTTCATCGCAAGTACCTAGCCGCCACCCTAAGTTAAAGCAAAGAAACTCCCAGACATTCAGACATTCCTATACCAGGGTCCAAGTGTGTGCAGGTGCATATATTACCTACCTTCAGTTGCAAAGAACTAGATTTGGTATGAACAGGCTACGTAAAGATTCTGACCCTAAAAGTAACCTGGATAGAGCCTCGCTGCCAGTCAGGCGTTCATAGCCCCGACGAGGTTATCGCTGTGATCCTCCTGAACATAGCTCTACTGCCAGCCAGGCGTCTATAGCCCCGGTAGAGATATTCAGATCCCCCTGATGAGTTGAATTCGAACCTCAAGATTTTCAATATCCATTTCTTTTCTTTTGCTTCTTCTCTCTTCTTTTTTTTTTTTTATACGAATATTTCTTTTTACTCAACTTATTCAACCTGTGAACAGTGAAGTTCACACTCAGGGCTGAGAACCACAGTGGCACTAGAGCAGAAAAAGATTTTTCACCTGTCCAGACCTTGTAAGGACCTTTTACGACTTCAGGTATATTTAAAGATTAAAGGTATAAGACCCCAATACATTCCTGTGCAGAGTGACCAGAAAATCTTCGCCTTACCACAAGGACAAGTGACATAGGCAACGGAATTCATACCATAACATTCTGGAAAAAAGATTAAAGTTTGTAAGGGAAATATCAGAAACATTAGACCTGTTTTGCCACCATTATCATACAGATACACCCACAATCCCACAAGGAGATAAGACCAAAAGCAAGAGCAACGCAAAGCAAAACAAACAAACCAAAGAAGACCTACCCTAACCAAACAAAGCCAGCAAAACGAAAGGGAAACCTACCCTAACCAAAACAAACAAACAAGCAAAGAAAGCAACCTAACTAACTATTTACAGGGGAAAGAGCTGAGAACAGCTCAAGACTGGAAATAATGTTTAAGATACTGCCCATTAACAGGCAGTGGCATGTCCTCCCCCGTGAGAGTCCTCAGACGGAAGGCCTTATCTCCCAGAATTTCAGTAATTTGGTAAGGACCAAGCCATAATCTATCAAACTTACCATGGCTACCCTTCTGATCATGCGGCTTATCCCAATACAGAACAAGGTCAGAAATCCTAAAGGCTTTGACCTTAGCTCTCCTGTCAAACCATCGCTTGACTACCCCCTGATGTTTGGCGAATCTTTCAAGGGCATTATCCCGTTTTTCTTCAAGATGCAATAATTCAGCTAATCTTGCTTCCCTTCTATCACCCTCATCATAAAACTGGTTGATAAACTGCAGAGTTGGGATTTTAAGCTGGATAGGGAAAACTGGTTCCAGACCGTACACTAAATGATAAGGAGAGGTACCAATGGAGGACTTAACCCGAGTACGATCGGCCCAAAGAGCAAACCTAAGCTGGGTATGCCAATCCTTTGGGTTCTTCTCTAACAGTTTTCGGATAACAGTCAACAGGTTCTTATTAGAGGATTCAGCTAGACCATTCCCCTGGGGATAATAATTAGATGCAAACTTAACAACAATGCCATGATCAAAAGCCCAGTTTGAGAATTTCAAAGATGCAAAGGCAGGACCATTATCACACACAACAGCGAAAGGACATCCAAACCGATTGAGAATGGCAGATTCTAAGAAATCGATTACTACTTCTGATGTACACTGCCTACAAGCAAATGCTTCAGCCTTAATTTTGTGGGGGCCAATTGGGGTAATTGCGTAGAAGAAATGAGGCGGCTGATAATTTCATGAAATCGCCTATGCCTGGTCGAAAAGAAAGCTTACCTCACACATTCCGAGTGGAGCGTTTCTACATGCATCCCTTTTCCCGTATCAATAAAAGTATGCGTAGTCCCAACATATAATTATCCTTTGAATAGTGTTAGTATCCCGAAAATTCTAAGTTCTGTAGGTAGTGAAGGAAAGCGTAACCGGACCTCCTAAAGCCCTACTTTACATTTTTCGCCCTTCCCGCTTCGGGCAGCATTCCAAGCAACAGTTCTCTGATTTCAGCATAGCATTGCCCGCCGCAACTCATTCATCTCGCTCGCCCGCTTCAGACGCATTTAAACGAGCAGGAGCTCGCTGATTCAACAAATAATAAACTATATCGTCATACCAACCATCCGGTGAAACCGCTCCAACGTCATAATTACAGACAGACAATTCAGGACCTATCTCTGCCATGGTCTGGGTGAGTCCCTGTCCTCTTACCAGCCTCATGGGCTGGATCTCAATGTCATACTCCTGTAGCATGGTTACCCATTTAGCTCTGCGCTCCCCTAACTCATTCTGCATCAGCAATAACTTAACTGCAGAATCAGGAACAATTGCAAACACCTTGTTTCTAAGGATATAGTGCCTAAATTTCTTTACTGCTCGAACAAGGGCATATGCCTGCTTCTCCACACATGGGTATTTCAACTCAGCATCCTTCAATGGCGCGCTCATGAAAGCGATGGGATGCTCATTCCCCTCATCAGACTTTTGTGTCAGCATTCCAGCACATGAGTGGTCTGAAGCAAAGGAATAAATATAGAACGGTTTACTATAATCCGGACTCACCAACACTGGAGCGTCAGCAATGGCTCTCTTAATCTCTGCAAAGGACTGCTTTGCTTCTGTAGTCCACTCGATCTTGGCATCTTGTTTTAACATGGCATTTAGTGGCTTGACAATCTCAGCAAATCCCGTGATGAATTTCCTGACAAAATTAATCTTACCAAAGAAAGACTTCATCTCTTTCTTGCTGGCAGGCGGCTGAATTCTTAGGATGGCTTCCACCCTCTCCGGATCTATAGCAATGCCCTTTTCTGATATCACATGGCCCAGCAGTTTGCCTTCTGTAACTCCGAAGATACACTTCTTGGGATTCAAAGAGATGCCGAATTCCCTGCACTTCTGGAACACCTTACGCAGATCTGAGATATGATCCCCTCTGTTTTTGGAGAAAACAGTCAGATCATCCATGTAAATGATAATGCACTTTCCTATGATGTCCTTGAAAGCGATATCCATAGCTCGTTGAAACGTGGCTCCTGCATTAATAAGCCCGAATGGCATCCTCCTGTAGGCGAAAGTTCCCCACTTGGTTGTAAAGGCAGTCTTGTGCCTGTCCTCATACTGGACCATCACCTGATTATATCCTGAATAGCCGTCCAGGAAGGACATCATCTGCGATCCATTAACCACTTGCAACACTTCATCCAACGAGGGAACCGGATAATTATCTTTTTCAGATGACCTGTTCAGATTTCTGAAGTCAACACAGAGTCTAATTTCACCGTTCTTTTTTCTAACTGGCACCAGGTTTTCCACCCAAGTAGAATGCCTGACAGGAAATATAATTCTAGCGGAGAGCAGTTTCTGAACTTCCTTCTGTATGAGTGGCTCCAACAGCGCATTAATAGGTCTCTGCCTCTGTCTAAAAGGCTTAGCCCCTGGCTTGAGAGGTATAGTGTGAGTTATGATGGATGTATCGTAAGTCTTCAAGTCTTCATAACCCCAGGCCACTATGTCTGGAAAATCGTATAAGGCCCCGATTATTTCCTGTCTTTCTTCAGGTGTACAAACCTTACCAATGAAAACATTCTTCACATCTTCTCCAGTGCCTACATTGTGAGTGTCACACTGCCCACTGATAGACTCTTTCTTAGATTCCTGTTCCTGATCTCTGATTTTGTCCATATCGAAAATCCTCTCCAGCTGTACCATTCCTCTTGGAATAGTATTGGACTTCAAGTTTAGCACACCTTCCAGATCCAATTCTGCTTCCTGAGGTTCTGTTTCGTCAATGATCTGTGAAGCAAAAACATCAGTGTTCGTGATAAAGTCAAGGATATGCTTATCATCCTCAAACACCTAAAAATTAGTCACATTGTCAGGGACTGACGGGACAGGAGTTAATTCAACAGTAAACTTCTTCAATCCTGACAAGGACAGGGGCTGCAAAGTACTGGCCGCTTGAGCTAGAGAATCAGCAGTTTGATTCTTCTTCCTTGGGATCAATTGGATATTAAAAGCGTCGAACCCCTCAATGAGGTCCCACACTCTATGCCTATAGTTGGTCATTCTCCTGTCGTGGCAAGCATACTGCTTTCTTACTTGTTTGACCACTAATTCTGAGTCACCAAAAACTTGTAGGACCTTGACCTTTTTCTTGAGTGCCATAAGGAGTCCGTGAATTAAAGCTTCATATTCAGCCACATTATTTGTACAATGAAATTGGAGTCTATGAGCTGCGAAGAAACTCTTACCTCTGGGACTTATCAATTCAAATCCAGCTCCAGCCCCTTGCTTGGACTTAGATCCATCAAACTTGAGAGTCCAGTACTCCGCAGCGGTGGTCTTCTTCATTTTGTCTCTTGGTTTATCAGTAATAGAGGTTTTCACAGCCACAACAGGTTTCTGATTCTCAGACTTTGCCTGCAGACTCTGTTCATCTGTACCAACTTCCTGAGATGGATTTATGCTTTTGTACACTTCTTTCACTGCTGTCTGACACAAGCAACACTCCAATTCTGAGTGAGAAGCATTGTGAACTCTGCACCAATTCGGCAAGAGTAACTCCTTAAAACTTGTCCTCCTTCCCAAGTGAGTTTGATTTTCTACGCATTGCTTAATGAAATCCTGGAAATTGTCCAGTAAGCTGATCTGTCTATCCTCAGATTCTTCTTCTTCCTCAACTGATTCTGTTAGGGCTTCAACAAGACTGGACCCTGTTTCAGCGTCTACTGACATCGTATGCAACATCAGCACCTCTTCTACATCTAATTCTTCATATGGGGCGGACAGCAAGTAGTTTCCCATTCCAGCTTCTGATATGAGAACCTCGGTCGAAGTCTTTTGGTATTCTGTTATCATGTACCTCATTCTAGGCTCCCTCTCAATCCTTATCTGATTGGGCACTCCCTTCCAGGGAAGCCACATGTGAGAGTGGTCGGTAGACACATACCCATTCAGGGCCCTGGTGAAATCTCTTCCTAAAATTAAACCGTACGCATCAGGAATGTCAGCTACCTGAATATTAATAACCTGTTGGATTCTAGGATCAGAAGTGATCTGCATATGGATCATGTTAAGTTCCCCTACCACACTTACTTCGGTCCTATCCAACTGAGTCACCTTCTTCTGGGAATCAGCAGGTGTAATTCCCAGAGCCCTACAAACTCCAAGAGGCATCACATTAGTGGAAGCACCAGAATCCAACAGACAATTATGAAGGTTCTTACCAAAAATTCTGACAGAAATCAGAAATGGAGGAGTCTCCGTTTTTCCTTGAAACAAAGTGGGCTGGGTATCCATCTGGGCCACTTGAGTTCTGTCCTTTTCTTTTCCTCTATCTCCAGGGGGGGGATTAGTCCTATCCGGTGTCTGACTTTGTGTGTTCACAGGCTGAAAACTGGAGATCTGGCTGTCATACTCCCCAGAAGATTTGTCCAATGTCTTTGAATTTGCATCATAAGTACCCAAGACAGCTTTTCTAATTGCAGGAAACCTCAACAATTCAAAAACAGAAAGGTTTACCTTTAATTTTTTGAATTCCTCTGCGACGTACGAAGCCATCTGTTCCTCACTCATATCAGTAGAAACCTCTTTAGATGGTTCCTCTACCCTCTCCTTACTTATTTGAACAATCCTCTCCTTCTGTGGTTCTGCTCGAGCTTGTCTATCTTTCGAAAGGTACTGCTTGGACACCTGTGGATAAGACGGATTGTTACTTGCATTAGGATCTGGAGGAGTAGTGAAATTGTTGGGGGGAATGGAAGTGGTAAAGGGCCCTCCAGGCTGTGGGCGTCTGTGAGGCATATCCCTCAATCCCTGTCTCTGAAACATCTGAACTTCTTCAACATAGGTTTCTTCCTGATCCAAGGGGCCATTGTCATTCATCTCCCCTTCGTTAAACAGCTGAGCTACTTCATCCCCATTACAAATCTGATCAATTTCATCTTTCCGGAAATTAGGTTCTTCTGGTACATTTTCATTACTAGTGGGAAAAGGAGCATGGTTCAACACCAGCACAGGGGAATCATATGAATTGGAAGGAACAATCTCCTGCCCATTCACATTATTCTCTACCTCATACTGAAAGATAAAAGCCGCAGTCTGGAACTCAGGACATTCCAGTTCTGAATGCTGACTTGTTTTGTGAAGCCTACACCATCCTGACAGGGCTGCTTCTGCGAGATACACCCCGGTGGGAGGTTTATCCTGGCTAACTGGCTGGTTGGCAGATTGATTAACAATCTGATTGGCTGGCTGATCCAATGGAGTAGGAACTCCTCCATTATTAGGCCCTGTATTCCAAGTTCTGTTCTATCCCTGTGATGGCCTTTTGTCAAATCCTGACCCACTTCCTTGGCCTCTATCAAAGTTTTGCCTCCTATCGTTGTTGAAACCTCTATCCTGATTATACCCTCTGTCATTGTAAAATCCTCTGTCATTGCGTTGTCCCCTGTCGAAATTCTGCCCTTGTGAGAGCTCCCTGTTCTGATTGGATTGCATTCCCTTTTGAGCAGCTTGCAATTGGCTATTCTGGTTTCTCAAATAAGTCACCTCTAGATTTAGCTTCTTTATTTGTTTAGCCATTTCGTCAATTCTTTCCTTATTAGGGTCTCGGTAGGGAGGCTGGTTTGGGTTACTCAGAGGTGGGACAGGTACTGGGGCGGATCCCAGAGATTGATGCAACACTTCCGAATTCTGCAGATAAGCCGGGAAGCTATTTGATTGTGACTGGTACATAGGCTGGTTAACCTGCTGTTGAGGGAAGTTCATCATAGGAGAAACCTGACTCATAGGATGACCCGGGTGTGGTACCATTGATAATTGAGGGACTGGATTCATAATAGGGGTATGATTGGTGAGAGCCTGATTTACTGCCTGAATCTGGTTAGGGTGTGCGACTGGTCCCAGAGAAGGCAATGGCCCTGTCAAGTGCTGTCTCAAGTCTGTGCTAAGCTTGACAGCCTCCGTGTAAGCGTCTGTCAAGGTAGCTGGAGGGTTAGGTCTCCATTTCAGAAAGGTTGCCGTTAGACTATCCAGAGCTTCATAATATACTCCCAGGGCAGTACCATCATCTAGGACATATGGATCTTGCAATCTGGTGAACGCACGATGGAATCTATTATTGAAACTGGCTATGGGTTCGTTGACTTCTCTCTTGACTTTGATAAATTGCAGGTATAGCTCATTAGCACTGATGGGTATTCAGAACTTTTGCAGAAAGGTTTTTTCAAGGTCACCCCAGTTCTGAATTGAGCCAGCAGGGAGATGGTTGTACCAATAAAAAGCTTCTTCACCCAGGGAGTAAGGGAATAACCTACAAGCAACATCTTCATGGACAATTCCTCTGTCTTTAAGGCAAGTTTGGAAAATCCTTATGTGTTCCTTTGCAGTTCTATTCGGGTCGTTTACATGAAATTTCGAGCAGAAATGCTCAGGATTTTTAGGCATTACATTATAAGCTCCGAAGGACAAAGGTGACGGATTATTGGCAAGGAAAGCCATTGGTAAAAGCGGGGGTGGAGGTTGTGGTTGGTTAACGGCAGGCTGGAACTGTTGAAGGGGAACCTCTTCAGGAACGGGTATTGCTTCAACCTCAGGGTAAGAAGATATGGACGATGTTGGTGAAGGGATAGGTAAGGATGATACTCCCCTATATGAGGATGTGGATGATGTTGGTGATGGAGCGGGCGATGATGATTCTCCTCTCCCTCTAGTCCTTCTTGACCTATTGGGAAATTGAAGTTCCTCTAAATCTTCCTCTCTGGTGGTGGATCTGGTATTTCTCCTAAATCTCTCTGGAGAGATGGCATTCAAGAAACGATCCAGTGTGCTCATTCAGGCCCTCCTTCTAGCGCCAATCTGTTGATGGTGTTTTCTGCACAGCAACAACTCAGACAGAATACAAAATCCTATCTCTCTTGAAAGGTAATCTCCAATAATGAATTACTGAAAATCACCCCAAGGTCTCTCGGGTGTTAGGTCATAACAATGCATAAAACAACTCAGATGAAATGTGAAATTGCTGGTAATCACAATCGGACCTTACTACAAGCAAACTAAACCTTTTCAATTTACCAGATCTAACAATATGATGATCTTGAATCCTAAATCTAACCGAATAACAAAGAAATTGCAAAAGATAGGGATGCAGGGAAGGTAATAAAATCTAAATTATTGAACAGACAAGCAATGCAAATGACATATATTTGGAATGGACCTATCTCAAATAACCAATTCCTGTTCGACCCACAAGGCAATCTCTACAAGAACAGTGCAATCTTCTGAGGAGTATAAATTTTCAAATCATAGACTTGCATCTACAACCGAACTTAAGCACATTTGAATATATATGGTCCAGGTTGACTTCACCAGCCTACTACAATCAGATAGTTACTGGGAGTGTAGACCAAAGATAGCTACCAACATTCCAAATATGAAATCACATACACCATTTATCTAACTAAACTAATTTATTTCTAAATAATAAACCCTAGATCTTCAAGCAATGTGAAAGATAGAACAAAAGAACCATGCAAGATGAGATAACACAAAGGATTCCACCAGGAAAACCACAATGTCTCCAATTGTATTAATCATCAAATACTGCAACAATTTCAACTGTTCTGAATATGATATCTGCTTTAAGAAATTCTAAAACTCTAACTATTGCTCTTGCTAATCTCTACTATCAAAATCCTCTGAACTGTCTTACAATAAGGCAAAAAATGCCTATTTAACAAATTTTTCCCAGAACATGTCGGCCCAGCCAAACATTTTTCAATAAAGATAATAAAAAAAACCGCCAAAACAGGTCGGCCAGGGAAACAAACTAAGGCACACATTTAATGCCATCATCCAAGTTGGCCAAGGCACAATCCCCAAGGAAATCCGGTCCAATGCATGCCCTATGATAATAGGGAAGCACAAATCTCGAGATAAATATTAACCGCTGCTTCCCTTGTCCTTTCTTCGCGCTGGTGACCCTTGGACCCTCAAGAAAACTCCTTCCAACTCAGCAACAGGTGGCAATGGCAAAACTTTGAGCCGGCATTTAATTGACTCAATCCCCTCATTGGACCGCTCAATGGTCCCCTTCCAATCCTTTCTGCTGGTCAGGTATCTATCTATCACTGCCAAATATGTAGCCGCATCATCAAGCATATGGCCAGTGACAACCTCATCAGAATCCGGGGCATAAACCTCATGCCACCATTCCTTCAATTGATCCAAACTCAGGTACTTGGGAGCTATCTTATTCCTCCCTGTCATCACTTCAAAAATGCAATGCAACCTCATAGATTGCAGTAAGGTCGGCATCAATGGCTTTTCTTCGTTTCTTTATCTTTTTCAGGGCTCCCTGCCTGATCTATAATGCTTTGAACCATTCCCATGGTTCATCCAACCTGGAAGAGGGAAGAATTCCATCCCTGCCCAATTGTTCCCTGCCATGTCCCAGAATAATCTTTGTCTTCTGCAACAGAGAATCGACATCATTCATATCCTGAGAAAGGATACTTTCCATCAGCTCTTTTCCTTGGACTGCATGCCAACATCCTGGATCTCCTTAATCCTTCATCCCTGTCCCCGTTCTGGCTCAACCAGTCCAGGCAGGAAGCTTGCTTCTCATGCCAGGCCTCTGAACTGGGAGTAGTGAGAGGGATGAGGGACTGAGCCATGGTCCTTCCTGTCCTTTTCCCAACCTTTGCTTTCCCTTTTTTTCCCTCTTTTGTTCTCCAGTTCTTCAACCTATCCCAAATCATTGACCCCCTCTCTGTCCTCCACGCTTGTTCTAGGGGCTGCCTTGTTACTGGTTTGGACACTCATCCTGGCCTCTATTACCTCCTCCCTTGTTTTATCTGCAGCAGGGGTGGCGATGTGTACTACACGGTTATGCACCTCATCCCTTTCCACCCGGGAAATTATCCTAGCTGCCTTCTTCTTTTTCCCCTTTCCAATCTGAGATAACATTGCATCCCAGTCGAGAGGAGTGTCCTCTACTATCACCTGTTTCTTCCTTGCTATTTCTTTTTCTAACCAGTCCGGGGCTACAGGGTCCGTCCGGATTCCTTCTGTGTCAGTTTTCCCCGGGTCTTCTGTGGCTTTCTCCTCTTCTGTTACTGCCACCTCGACTTCTCCTTCTTCTGTTGCCTTGTCATCATCCTTCTCTGGGGGGTGTTCACCTTGGTCCATCTCCTCAAATCGCAACTCAGGAAGCACCGGCGATGGAGTTCCAGCGGGGATGCTCTTCTCTGGTTCTGGAGATCCGCGGCCCTTCTCACTCTCCGGAGAGTCCTCGTATTGCACCAAGGGAGAAGTGTGCCCTTCTTCTGTCTCTACCTCGAGCCCGGCAGCCTCACTGAATAATGCCCCTTCCTCAAACGGCTCTGCTTCTCCGCTGATTTCCTGCTCATCCGGATTTACCGGTTCTGTTACACCCTGCGGAGGAGAGACAGGCCTGTCCTGTTCAGTGGCTGGCGATATTGGAGAAGAAACCTTTGGCTGTGCAGCATCCTTTGGGGACGGAGTTCTGGATCTTCTGGTGTATACTTTGGTCTTCTCCCCTCCGGAACTTTCTACATCCACAACCGGAGGCTCATCTTCCGAAGTCGTTTGGCCTTTCTTTTTCGCCACCCTTGTAGTTCTGGCCTTCTTGGGCGGTGGAGGAACATCCTCCTCCTCAGCTTTCTCCACCTCCTCCTCGTCCGAGGACCTGCTGATAGTCAGGGTCTTCCACCTGCGTTTGCCGATAGGTTTCCTTTTTGCTGCAGGTTGAGTCCCCTTAGGGCTTCTGACCTTGATTTTGAAAGGAGAGGCCTTGGCTGTTTTCCCTTTGGGGTCCTCTTCCCCGGATTCCTCTGAAGTGGACATGGGGTTGAGATTCCCCATCAGGTCGAAAGTGAGGGGAACATCGGCATTTTCCAACACCCAGACCTCATGTTTGATCCAAGCAAAGGTATATTTTAGCACCGGAGCCATTAAGTCCTCCAACTCTGTCACCTCAGGCTCATTCCAGTCAATATCCGCTACTGACCTATCCTTGATGGGCTCATAGACATGGTCCTGGACCAATTTTCCATCATCCTCCAGCTGATCTGGAATCAGCTTCACATTGTACTGCCTAATTGCCTCACTGGCAGCCGGGAATACCTTTTCCTTCGTGCATCAAGGTCATCCTTGATGTTGACCCAGTAGTCCTCCAAGTCCTCCTTGTGCCTGTATTCCCGGGTAGCCCTTTTCTGTGCCCCTCCGGTGATGTCAAAATTCATTCTCTTTGAATGGAAAGAGAATCCATAGGCTGCCAATTCCTCACCTGCAGTATGAGCTGATTGAATGGAAGGACACATCACATCCACGCCAATCCCAAGAGGGAAGTCACCTCCAAAACCAGTTTTATGTTTCTCCTTCTTGACCACCGTATCGAACTCACAAATTTGTCTTACGACCTCCAGTAGCACTATGTGGTCAGTGGGATACCTGGGCAATCTGTAGGGAGCAACGGGGCATCCATCAATCCGGAGATAAGTGAAAGTGGGGAACTGGATGAACCAGGCCCCATAATTCCTAATCAACCCCCTAGCCCCATCGGACAATCTGATGTGCTCCGCATTCTGAAGGGTCCGGGTAATGTGCATAGTGAAGGCATCGTTGGCCCTCCTATAATCTCCGTGTCCGAGGTGCAATTCCGGATAGACCTCATAGATAATGTCCTGTCCAATAGTTCCTGCCGGAGTCAGTCCCTTATAGGGATAGGAGATGGCCAGTATATATATAACAAAGGAGGACATGGTGAACTTCTTTCCTTCCAAAACATTCCTCAGTTGCCTATCTATTTCCGCACTGATAAGTCCTGCCCAGTGGTAATTCGTTCCTTGGCCTATCTTGGTGATCACATGGACCATCCAACTTTCCAATACCCCGGCAGTTTTGAGTCCGGCCACCCTGCTCAACAGTGTGATGGCATCATAAATATCTGGCCTGAACTTCACCCTGTGCAACTGTTTGGGCAATTTAGAGTGGTGAGACTTGGGCTTCTCAAGCCATGAGTTAATAAGCTGTTGAGCCTTAACTGGCTCGTTCTCATAATACGTGCGAGCAGTGTCAATGTTTAGGGCGCAGACCGAGGGGAGATCCGGCATGCTGAAAGCTCGGGCAATGGAGGCTGGACTGAAATTTGCCAACACCCGCCCCTCAGTACTAACTACCATCTGTGTGTCAAAGGCGTACTGCCTAGCACACTCCAAAATCAGCTCGTAACACTGGACTGCTGGAGGGAACCCTGCCACGTGTACCAACCCTGAGTTCATCATCCCTTGCCTCAATGCCGATTGGTCCTTCTCAGCTGTTCTCTGTTTGAATTCTTCATAACGCCAGGCACCAACGTTGGTATCAGACACATCTGCCCACACGGAAGATATCTTACTCTCTGGGACCTGACTCCTCATGTCTAATCTCAATTTTTCTGTCTCGGAAACTGCAGATGCCCCCGCACCACCTTTGGACTTCCCAGCAGCAGCTTTGCTTGATTCAGCCTGCACATCCAAGAACTATTATTAGAATTTAATTATTAAGCTCATATTCATCCAAAAGGTTAGCATACATCATACAAATCCATTAAAACCAAATGCCAATTGCCAATTTTCCGAGATCCGGAGAAATCAAATAATCCGGGAAAATCGTATAATCCGGGAAAATACATTCGGGGCGGAATTCCGGAGAAATCCGACCCAGACGGACTCCTGCCACCAAAGCACTATTAGCCATGTAAATCATTAATATGCTCGGAAATCAAAGGAAAATCATCAATTTTACTCTTTGGCAATCAAGAAATAGGCATTAACAATCACTCCATCAATTCCCTCATCGAAATATACAAAAGAATGCAATCAGACAGGAAACCCGGAAAAATCCGAATGGGACGGACTTTCGCGGACAGCATCAAATGCACCGGAAATTAACTCTGTCCGCGGAATAAAAGGAAACCGGGAAAATCCGGGAGACCAGAAATTCCGCGACAGCCTCGGAAACCCGAAAAATGGCAAAACGTGCACCAACACAGGAGCGACCACAAGATCTTCAATATCAAAGCTCGAATGAACCCAAAACCGACGACAATTACCAGACTCGAATATGCAAAGAGTGTCCAACACTCAGAAGCACTCAAAGGAAGGATCCCATACTAAAATGACGATGCCCTAAATCGAACAATCACATATCCGCCATTAGAACCAGAGCAAGCTTTTAGGGTTAAAATATCAGTTCGGGATTTACCCAAAAGCCCTCTAATCCTCACAGGACGGGGAAGCCAACATAAAACGAGGCGAAAGTCATTCAAACACAAGATCAAATCATCGCATTAGCCGAGACACCAAGAAAACCCTAAATTCGCATGGCAACACATCCCGCACCCAAAACAATTAAGCAACACGACCCAGAATTCCGTCTAAAGTGTAAATATGCAATCAAGCGGATAAACGGAACTCATAGGGCACGAGAGATGGGCTTCAAATAAAAAAGACGGATCAAACCGACTGAATAAATACGACACCCAAAGTCAAAATATGAGCCGACCCCAAAATTCAACAACGCCCAGTACAAGAAAATCTCAAATCACCATGCAAACAAACGGAAGGGCGACGAATACATACCATGGATCAAGACGAGCAGAAATCGAGCTTGGAAAATCAATCCACGTGACAACACGTCCAGGCAACGAGATACTGGCAGCAACACTCAAGCAATCCACGCGCAAACAATCCAAGATCAAACCCCAAAGCTCAAACGAAAGTTCTGAATCGCCAGAGCAGAAAACAAGGAAGCAGTCGAAGTTAGAATGAATCAGAAAACGCCCTAAATTCGCCCTTATACCCGTCTGAACCAAGATACCTCAGCCATCAATGCGCGAAAAGACGTTTCTGACAAGTCCAGAAACCCGTGCCCCAAGTGGAATTTCGGAGAATCCCAGAATGCGCGGAGACACGGATTCCGCGGAAATGCAGAAACCGGGGAAATCAGGAAGATCGGGATTTTGACGGAATCCGGGAAAATCCGACTGGACCGGAAAATCCCGAAGTTAGGAGAAAACCCGGAATCGGAGAATTCGGCAAGAGACGGACAAGGAACCAGGGCCGGAGAAATCCGCCAGAGGCGGAGAATCCCGGATCCAGGTGAAGACCCGGACTTGGCCAAAAACTTAATTTCAATCAATATCAACCCCAAGGCAAGGGTGAAGCCAGCAAAACCAACATGTCAAGACCCCAAAATGATAAATCCAATAAAATCAAAGGTCAAAGACACAACGAAGAAAGGGGGTCCCCACTCCAAGTGGGGCGTGTGTGCAAAAACTGCACAACACATGCAAATGTTGATTCATCAATTGTCCTATACACGAAGAATTGGTATAGACCATAATATGTGCCAAATAGATTTTTTCTGCTAATTAGTATATTAAACTTAACTACTATGTCCTAAAGATTTCAAGACTTGTGAATTTATTCAAATATGTTAGTGAACCCAGTGACTCAGGTTCCACTGCACTGTAAACATTAAACCCCTACCATCCCTACACTCCTTTCATTGTACTCTACATGGTTGATAGAAGAGCCACTTTTCACTTTATTATTGTTCATCCTTTTTCTTTACATGCTACTTTGTTTTTTACACTCAACTTCAAAAGTGATTTGCATGCCCCCTCAGAAAGTGGAAGCTAATTTTAAGAGTTCAAATTCTGAAATTTGTATAGGTAACTCAATCTACATGTCCCTTAATATAATTTTTATAGATAAAAGTAAGTTCTCCTGTGAACTATGCAATTTAATGGTGGAAAATTTGAAAAGAAAAGATCACTTTTAAGATCTCATAACAGAAAAGAAAAGAATAAACAAACCTTGATTCCAATTTCTCTATATAAATCCTTAACTTCTACAACACAAGATGGCTCTGCTTTTCCATAATTAGCCTAAAAAAGAACATAATCACTGTTAGTCAATAAGCAGCTAGTGCAAAATTACACGGATAGTCACAAATGAAAATGGACTTATCTGCATACATATAGTCTTTGAATTTGGCTCTCATTTTCCCATTCAAGAGCGTGCGCTACAAGCTAGAAGCATTTAAAGTCTTCAATGTCCGTTCCTATCTGCATATACCAGCTCCAAAAATAGAATAGTAAGTCTGTGATTAACATACCTATGGAAAAGAAACTTACTTTTAAGTTGATTTAATGTGCAACAAAAAAATACAAGCATTATGCATTTTTTTTTTACAGAAAAATGATTATAATGACATAGAATTGGACAAGACTCTATAGGTACCTTTTCTCAGTTGCATCTTAAGTTTCAAATTTCATTTTGAAACACATCCCAGTAGAAAATGGATGGTTGAAACTCTTAACATACTTGGTATAAGGAATCACAAATTCTGTTGGACTTCTCGTGCAAAAACCGAAACATGCAATGTTGAGAAATACAAAGAAAAAGCATCTAGTTTCCACATTGTGTTATGCTCTATTTATATGTGAAACTCTAGAAACTTTATTATGTGGTCATAATAAAGATCACCAATAAGATTGAAAATTAAAAAGAGTTACAACGAGTTTCATAGTTATACATGAAAGAAAAGCAATGCGAAATACATACATTAAATCTATCCACTTGAGGGCATGGTTAAATATCAGTGGATGCAATTTTTTTGAGAAATATCTCAAATATAAGGACACATAATTCTCAGAGCCATATAAATGTGATCTGTCTACAAACAAGACCTAACACTGTTACAGTGGCTACATAGTAGATGCTTCAAAATTAAAGGAAATGTAAATATATTATATTATTTTGCATTTTATATTTTTAAGCTTTTAAATATTTCCTTTTTAACCCTAACATTGGGTATTGTTCTACTTCTCTCAACTAGTCAATTACCATCTCACAAATTTTCAACTTCATCTACCAAGAGTTGAGTTCCTTGATCCAGTTTATATTTGTATGATTTCTTTCTATTCCTATATCTATTGATGCAACAGTTCAACAAAAAGCAAAAGGGAGGAATTGTAAGTAGAAAATATAGTCCTGTCAAGCTGTTGGGAAAACTATAAAGAAGATGATACTAATTCCATAGGAAAATCAACTTCTTTTACTTAGTTTAAATGTGGCTTCCATGATTTTCTACATGTTATAAATGTACGAGTACCATGCAAAAAGAATAGCTCAAATTTCTATTTAAAACATGTTCATTTCATTGGAATGAAAGACGTTTTGGAAAGATTTCAAGTCACGAAGTTGCAACAACAAAACCAAGAAAGGTCACTTGGACTTCAAAACACTCCACTTGTCATTGATAACAAAAACATCTTACAAGCTTCAAAATCAAGGGAAGAGAAAAGCAATCCCATTTTCACCACGATTGAAGGAAAATCCTTTAAGGTAGAATAAATGAGAAAAAATCTTACACATTTAGTAAGATAAGAGATGAGAGAAACATTAATTGGCTAGATAGCAACCATCAAATTTGGACGCAAAGTCCCAAATCCAACAACTTTAGTTGTGGAAAGTACTAATTAGTAATTAACATACCAGTACAACATCTACAAGCACGTCATTGGCCAAATTCCAAATACTGCCTAAATTAATATACCTTTATGTTCCTTCAGCTTAAAAACCAAACTCATCATGCGTCAATTTGGCAGTTTCGTTAGATCCTAAAAATTAGATGTTGGTTAGATATTATAAATGTTGAGGATACATCAACATGCACATAATATGCTTTACATCATTGGGGATATATAGGAAATCCTTAACATGGACATAAATTAACTATATCTAGAGAACAAATGGTGCAGGAGCACCTTGACAATGTCATGTTTCCATGGAGCAAATCTTGAAGGTTGATTAAATTTTGATGATTCAACATTGTTGTAATGTAATTTGAGTCATTTTTAATTTTTTGAGGTAATTAGGATGGTCATTTGAGTCTATTATGTAAAATTTTGTAAAAATATGAAAAGTTGTCATACAAAGATGCAAAAAGTGCAAAAAGTGCACAAGGATGGAATACCAAAGGTCATAGGGTAGTTTGAGTTAGTTTCATTCATTGGAGGAAGTTGTAAAGCTTTTAAAAAGGCATTGTAACTCGTTTCCAAGATAGGGAGAGATTGTATTGAAGATGTAGTGAGTTGGAGGAATTGTATTGTGATGGAGAATCATAAATAAATTCTATCTTTTCTCAGAAATTACTAAAAAATAATTGTTTCAGGTCTTTGTATGGCCCAATATGGGAAGAAGGTCACTTAAAATTGTTTTCAGGTAAAAGTATGCTCAATCTCCTTCCCTCCAAAGTTTGTTTCATGCAATTTGGTTCAAATTTGAATAAGATATTGGGAATTTTTTGAAAACAATGGAAACCCTGATTTAGGGTAAACAGTGACATAAAAATTTGTGTTTCTCCCAACTTTTCCATTGAAATGTTCTAATTCTTGGTGAAAAGATTCCACATGGCATGTACTTTCATGTTTTTGAGGTTTCAGACCATAAGGTATAGGATAATATGTGAAAAGAGAGAGGTTAGGACTGAAAATCTGTGTACTGTCTGAGAAAACAGAGTTTTGGGACAGTCAAATAGCCTAAAGCCTAGGGTTTGTTAAAATGTTTATGAAAATAGACTTCTGATAGATTTGTGAGCATGAGTAAACCGAATGAAGACTATTTGAAGTGTTTATTGAATGAGTTTGAGATTGGAGATAAGAGAATCAATAAACCCTCATGCAGTTTAAGCCCAATCAGACCTAATTTGGAATGGTAACAGTTAGGTTTGAGCCTTGTTTCCTAAAACAACCTATGATGATATTTTGATATGTTTTAAAACCCCTTAAGGGGGTATCCTAAAATCCATAATAGTATTTGTGATCCTAAGAATTTTATCCTACTCTAACGTGCAAAATAATTTAAAATTGCAAGTGATAAAAGACCAAGGACACCTCAAGATTAGCCAAAGGAGTGATATAACAAGAAGGAAAATGGATAAAACAAAATACAAACGATTTCACCTTCTTTGCTGTTGATGTCTCCTTGATTGGCCCTTGCTTGGGATGATTTTATGTGCTCCTTAGATGGTTTGTGATGTAGCTAGATGCAAGATTAGATGTGCAAAATGATAAAAAGAGATGGCTAAATGATGGCAAAGAATTGAGGATGTAAATTGGCAGCATGTAGTTAATACAAAGTGTTGAAAATGCCCTTGAGGAGGGGGTATTTATAGGAGAACTTGAATTCTCTAGAGAATTCAACGGTCAAGATTGCTCCAACAAGGTCAAGATGAAGGGCTATGGTGGGTTGAGAACCCACAAGCCCTCACATCTTGACATGTGGAGGGTGAAGTGGACAAGGGGATATGAGGCGTAAGTGAGGTGTCAAGAAGGTACATGAGGTGGAGGAAGGACATGCACCTTGGGGAGTGAGAAGATTTCCTCAAAAAGGGATTCCTTGTCCCCAAGTGGGAGTGAAAGGGACATTTGAGGAATTTTGGAATTCCTCAAAAATCTACATGGGAAAAGGAAAGGTGGTTGGGATATAAATGTGAATTAAAAATTCACATTCCTAGGATGATCTAGAGGATAAAAGGTGGGCTCCAAAAAGGTGGGACTGGTCACATGTGGAGATTAGACAAGTCCAAGGTTCTAGAAGCCTTGGAAGAATGGAATGTGAATTAAAAATTCACATATAAAAGAGGGGAATCTAGGAAGAATAAAAAGGAATTAAAAATTCCTTGGAGAATGATTAGACTTAATTAATCAGTAATTAGAAGATAAATAAGGATTAGAAGCCAACTTGCAAAAGTTGGAGGATGTGACACATCCTAATCAAGGATTAAGCATGTGCACATCCTTAATGAAGAAATTAGAGATGGATTAGGGATTAGATGAAAATGACATGAGGAATTAAATAAATGTAATATTTATTTAATTTATTTGATGAAAAGAGGATTAAGGAGGGTAAGATATTTAATTATTAATTAAATACCTTAGGGATTTGGCAGAATTAAAGATATTAATTAAATAATAGTAATATTACTTAATTAACTCGGATAGGAGGATGTTTAGATGAAAAGTGATAAATTTGGATAAATTAAGTGTCCAAATTTGGATGTCTACAGTATTGAATGAAGGTCTGTGTCAAAGGATATCTCTGACAATTTATGTTTGGAGGACTACTAGCTTTGAAGACAGGTTTGAGTGAAAAGCCATTTGGGTAATGCACTCAGGTCTTGGTGTTGAGTGTTTTGAGTGAGATGGAGTCTCTAATGAGCCTGAAGATGATAATTAAACTTTTTTGGGTCAGGAAAAGTGGAAACTCAGATTTGTGCTCTTGTAGTGATCATTTACATGGTGAATTCTCTTGTGAATTTGAAGAAACTAAATGGATTTAGTCCATAGTTGAGGAACATGTTTTCAAGTGATTGATTTTCTTCCTTTGCACTGCATCAACAAATCACTTGTTTCTTGATGACACCAAGTCAACTCAGGCAAGTGATGAGGATGAAATTCTAACCATTGAGGTACAAAGGACCTTTCCAATCTAATGGACCACATAAAAAAAATCAGGTCAAAGTTCAAACTATACAAAAGATTTTAATTGGTTATGTATAAAGCTTGATCTGCAAGATGAATTTCCCCAGTTAAAATGAAGTATGATGATACCCGTTTACCAACATATAGTAGGAGTTTGCACAGTTTGCTGTTGACATTTTATGTTTTGATATGAGCAATTGATAAAATGTATCTTCTAAATGGTGGCAAGTAGCTACAAATGCAAGAGAGCCACAAAACAAGTTAAAAGGTTAAGCCAAGAATTTCCATAGTGAAGGGAAAATATTAATGTATCATTCCAATAGAATGCAAATTTTTCATAAAGATTGAATAAAAATGTAAGGATAGATAAAATAAGCATATGGACAAGTAGAATCAGATGAAGACCAGATTCATTACAAAAACTTGAAAAGCATGATGAACATGCTCCATCTGCAAGATAACCAAGCTTGAAGTGTAGAAGGAAAGATAAAAAAGAATGGATCATATGGCCTAACCATGTATAGATTTGAAAAGTAAAATTAATTGAAACCATGGAAAGTGACTTACCACAAGATTCTGCACAAATCATTTTTGATGCGGAAAAATGTGCAGAGGTTGCCATCCAAAATCAGGCGTCACACTTTCACTTCTCCATTTTGGTGGGCTACCTTGAAAATAAGGTTTCGTCCTTCACTTCTCCATTTTAGAGGGCTATGCCTGAAAATAAGGTTTCGACTCACTTCTCCATTTTGGCGGGCTACGATTGAAAATAAGGTCTTAACAAAGGTTTTAGAGTATGTTTATTAAAATGAAAATTATGGCCAAGATTTTAATAATCAACAAATTTTGACATGTTAAATATATATATAAAATTATTACTAGCAATTGCACCTTGGTGTGCAATAGGTACGCCGAAGATGTATGAAAGGTCAATTAGAGAAAATTTTGGTGTATTTTTTCAGACATATGTGTAGTACATGAGGTCAATTAGTAGGTCATTTAGCAAATGATGTTGTTTATGTAACAAAGATCTCAATTAGCATTCACTCAATAAATATATATTTTAAATATAATTTTTCATTAGACAAAATTATATATTTGTAATAGTAAATTTCTTGCAGGAGTTCAGTTTATTTTTTCTCTATCCACCTCTCTATATCTTGTCTATATCTCCCTCTCCATTTTATGTCTTTCTCTCTATATCTTATCTCTATCTCCCTCTCTCTTTTATGTCTTTCTCTCTCTATAAATTTGTCTGTCTATATTAAACGTCATGCTACCTCGAGCATAACTCCCCAAGGACACATACCATTCTTGGATTTTTGGCATGAAACAAGTAATCAAAAGTTAGTTTTTCTTTTCTCTATCTCTCTTTACCTTTCTATCTCTTTTTTTTCTATTCCTTTCTCTTTCAATCTTTCTCTCCATCTATATCTCTATTCCACTTTATCTCTCTACCTCTATATTTCTTTGTCTCTATCTCTTTATTTATTTTTATCTCCATCTTTATCTTTTCTATTATAATTTAACTAATTTATATAATCATACTTGTAAACTATTTGAAATATCATTATTTTCCTCTAGTAAATGTAGAGTATGTAAACTTATATGTAGCTTAGTATATATTTGATAATTGTATGCATATTTATCTTCCACACTACATAGTTGGGCCCTTTGAGGAGTTGGGAATTCAATTTAGAAGAAACTTTGGTGTTTATATGATGACACCACAAAACAAAATATTTATTCCAAAAAATTATTAGTAATTTTATTTGTAATATTTTATTATTAATTATGGCGGGCTATGATTGAAAATAAGGTCTTGAAGAAGGTTTTAGAGTATGTTTATTAAAATGAAAATTATGACCAAGATTTTAATAATGAGCACATTTATTTAGTCATTTTTATTTGTCTGATATTAGTCATTTAGTTGTGATTTTATCCGATGACCAAATTAGTCACTTATAAATGACCAAATTAGTCATTTATTTACAAAATTCTACTAGTGTTAGTCACGTGACTAAAAGTTTTAGTCATGTAGTCATTTATTTGCCAAATTCTACTAGTGGAAACAACGTTCGCTTTCTTTGTTTTTTGAAGTCTTGGGCCCCATCATTAAGCAATTTTCTTTTGATTTCTTCTGTATTTTACTCGAGGGTTTGAAACCCTGAGTCTCTGCCGAGTTGAAAAAATATTAAGAGTGCATCTTGAAACTCCAAATCTCCTTCGTTTTCCTTTGTTGATTTCAATTAATAGCGACCAACTGTGCCATAATCACACTGTTGTGATAAAATCGTGCAAGATTATAATATGAATGAGACTTCATGATAGGGTGGTCAATTGAAACAAGAGGTATCTCAGTCAACTATTCTACAAGAAAATGCTACCCCATGAAGAAAAAATGGTCTGCAAAATGATTCAATGCCATTGCACAGTACAAGTATAATTCAAATACTATACACATTTTTCCTTTCCTTCATTGGCCACTGATCACCAAAAAACCATCATTACCTTCATCTCCTTTGGCTTCTATACCAACATGATCCTCTTGACTTCAAATTTTGTGTGAAGAAACCCTTGCTGCTTACTATCACATTGTCTTGATTGTGCTCTCAGATAATACTGTCAACTATCCATCACACTATAATTTTTCAGCATCAACCATGATATACCTTGGAGAAAACTCTTAACATTGATTGTCCTCCATGACTATATCCATCTTATTGTATAGTGCTATGATAGTGACATCATCTATTCAAAGTTTAATAATGAACATCCTTGATTTTGGATATTATCATGGTAATAGTGTTTTATCTTTAAAAGACCTCACTGTCCTTTTGATGAATGCATTCCACCACATTCCTCTATTGTATTGTAGAAGCATCTAATTGAAGAGAACTACCTTTTATATATTCATGGCTTGCTGATTATGCTTTCCATGGTGACACCAAGACCATGATTCTCTTTAAAAATGCTGCCTTGTTGTTTTTCATATTTAACTATGACTGTCCTTTGTAGATTGTGAACAATCTTTAGCAATATCATTGTGTAGTTGTGAATCACTGTTATGGAGGTCACTACCTTGAAGACTTGACAATCACACTCTCATGCTTAAAAACCATCCACACTGAAAGTTGCAGCTTCCCATTGTAAAATGTCATTTGATGACTTGACATTTATATAGATTAAGTGATCATGCTTATCTAAGAGGTAGTTGTCATGCTGTCCATTCTTTATATCCGACTTGGATACTTTTGCATAGTCTATTGTCACCCTCAAGTGAAGCTATCCTTTCATCCTTGACTATCAAAAGTTATTTCTCCAATACTCCGCCATTGCACCTTATCATTATGCCTATCTTCACCATGCAACCTTTTTTGTGTCTGAGATCACTCCTTTGGTGTTGACTGCCACAATGATGTTTTTCTTTTCCATCTTTTCAAGGCTTTATCAACTATCCTTCTTGGAATTATTGTCATAGTCATATACTTGTCATTGGCCATCACAAGAAATTCAAACTTCCATATGCCTACTGTCTTTATCTCTACGAGACTGTCCCCACATGCAATTCATATCACTGTCTTTGATGTCACTTTATGTTACAAAGTATGTTTACTATGGAATTATTGCTTACTTGTAGCTTGCAATAACACTGTCTTGTGATTACCTTGCCATGCTAATTGCAAAAAGACAAATGTACCACTTCAAGTAATACTCTGTTGCATCACTTTTTGAACTCAATGCATATACTACACTATTGGTATGCATCCTAGCAAGGGGAAAACATTTTTACCATATTTTAAGTAGCCAAAAAGATCCATCTATTGTGAATTGTATGCTTGCATAGTTTACTCTTCCTGGTCCACAATTCTTTCTGTTCTTGCACATGTTGAATTTTTAGATAATACATGTGGGGTATCATTGCTTAGGCCTTTTGAAACATGACTACCAATTAACCCTTATATGAAGGGCTGCTGCTTCAGTTGAATTTATTGTGGGTTGAGCTCCACCTACATTCAATAATTGTTGTCATTCATAATGCATGGAACAATGATTATCTTTTGTTGATTACTTCATTCAACTGTATCACTGTGTTTTTCATTTACATTGCATTGTTGTTTGGGACATGTTGATAAGATAGCCTTGATCATTTACATACTGTAACACTGATCATCATGTAACTTATGACAATTTCTAATTACACCTGTTGATTCATGCTGTCTCATAAACACACATATATATATTCATATTGTGCCTTCATGGAATAGTACATCATTGCATTTCTTTAATGTGTTTTGATACAAGACATTGAATTCATCCTTTATGATTACCTTGAGCAAGTATATGTCACTTATGATAGTGACTAATATCCCACTATCACAAATGATGTGTGCTTGCTTGAGTGAACCATAAGGAGATGAATTACCTTTCTATGCCTCTTTAAAGCACAATAAGGCAGCATGCTGGGCTCCACCCTTGTGGGAGCCCATTTTACTCCACATGGTGTAATGAGATGAAACAATTAGTGACAAAAATTCACCTATGCCTGTAAAATTAGCAAACATGTTTAGATAAAATAGAGCATATGATAGATTTGTTTGATAACTCTCTTGTTTTCCTGGACATCTATAGTATGCCAGCTATTCTAATGCACATGAGGATCAGACTATATGTTTATGGATCTTTTCCTATGTACTGATTGGTGATCCTTCATTAGTCTAACCAACTCTCTTCTCACAAATGCAGGAAACCTTGGAGCAGTAAGGGGCAAGCAAAAATTGGAAGGTAGATGAGTAGGAGGACTGAAGCTGATGGAAGGAAACTCAACCAAGATTTGTCATTTAGGCAATGATGGGTCCCCCATCTTTACATATGCATTTCCTTTTATTTGTAAATGTATAGTTTTTTTCTTTATATGCATTAAAATAGTCAGTCGAAGTCGGCTTGTGAGGGACACTATACACTTATGATTATCAATAAAGACTACCTTTGCAATAAATGTTGACTCTCTATTGTATTATATGCAATTGCATAATGTAATAATGCAATCCTTTGATAATCTCTTTTATGCATATGGATGAAACTTAGCAGAAAATGATATGTACCTTTCATCTTTAGTTTGTAAATGCTATCTCAGCTCTACCCGATTGAGCTGGAAGCAAAATCAGGTAATATTTTTGGTGACATCTGCTATATGTTTTCCTGCTAAACATCTTGACCAATTTTCCGAGCTTATCCATTGGGCACAGAGTCACTAGGAAACTTAAACAAGACTTGAAAATAGTCTCAAATATTGCTGTAACTCATTAGAACAACGTATGACACCTTGGAAACTTATTCCAACCAAACCAAAACTTTAGAACAAACCTACTAACTGTGCAAAATAATACTTGGAGGAAAAATAAACTAAAACTGAACTGAAACTTATTCTAACCTTCTCTAACCAACAACAAGGCCTAGTCAAACAAAACCATTGACTGGATTTATGAAATAACTACCCTTCCTAACCAATAACTGATGCATTACATGATTATTTAATGCTGAAAGAACATGGAACACATGTAGATATTCAATAGACTGTTGCAATGTTTCATGAAATATGCAAATAAAATCACTTACACCTTGATTTTGATCATGCCTATTGTTGTCCTAGACTAGAAAAGTGAGCTGAATATGATCACTTTCAGTTGCAAATCCAAAATTAGCTTCTTCTTCAATTGCATCCTCATACTTGGGTGAAAGCATGACCTTTGGTACTTCAGTGGCCTCCAAATTGGCTAAATACTTGATTGGACAAGCCCTAGAGCAAACAAACTTTGAACTTCCCTTACTGGTTGCTTCTCTTTCTTCTTGTTTTTCATGGTTGTCCTGCTTCATGGCTAAGTTTGGATTATAGAGAAAATGACCATAATGCTTAGAAAAACCAATTCATTACCTTCACCTTGCATAATAAGTTGCCACGTTGATTCCTCCTCCATGGTCAATGCACAATCCTCTTCCACTAGGGTGGCTAACAACCCATCAAAGCTATTAACTCTTGGAAGGCTCTTAAGAACGGTTGATTCAAGCTCAAAATCCTCATTATCACTCAAAGAGGTACACTTCAAATCAGGCTTTTCTTCCTCAATGAAGGAAGGTAAATGTTCAAATGATGAAGTAGCCTCTTGAAAAAAACTTTCATCTAATAAATTAGCTTCAAGCTCTTCTATACAGTAGAAAGGAAGCTCCTCCAACCATCTAAGACCTTGAAAAATAGGTTCATGAGAAGTTTCTTGACTTGAGAGAATGAACTCCTCTCTATTAGGACCATACTCCTCTTGTTGCTTCAACACTTGTTTAAGTTTGTGAACCTGCTATTCTAGTCCAACATGATTGTCAACCTCTAACAAGTCTGATTCCTTGTCAACCAACATTGAACAAAACTGTCCAATCATATCTGTGCACACTGCTTCATAAAGCTCAATATTATCCTTTTCATCCATAACATGTTCAAAGATATCAAAGCTCATATCCTGGACAATGGTGTTAGGTTCAGTTTTATGCTCTTCTTCATGGTCTAAGGCTCCATTTTCTTGCTGATGATCATCAATTAGCAACTCACCACATTTTTTGATGTCTTCTTGTTGTTCTGAAACTGCTGTTGGTGTGATCAAACTCACACCTTCATCATTTTCAATGAAAAAAGGAAGTTCATCCATCCAAACTGTAGAATGCTCCTATTGATTAGCCTCTCTAATCTTTTCAACATTTTTTACCAAACAAGGAAGTTGATTAGTTATAACATTCAAGGATTCATCTAGAAAAGTGTTTTCTTGTTCAATCCTTTTATGTTCTAATCTATATTGCTCCATAGCTAAATGAACCAAATTTATATTTGTGGCCCCCTCCTCTTGTATAGGAAATGATAGAACCTCATAGGTTAGAGCAAATGGCCCTTTCCAACTTGGAATATTAAGGGTAGAAGGCTCATTGGTAGGCTCACTAATGGGCTCAAAAGGTTTCTCTTGTTTGAAACTAGGGAACTTTTACTTTGAAACCTCTACATTCGCAGGATGATTCAACATTACAGGAAGAGTTGATCTAAAACTAGGAATGGAAGGGGCTTCCTGGGTTTCATAACTTTGTTAGCATTGATAATTTGAGTAAGCTCGATTACTTTGCACCTGAGCAGACAAAAAATTCATTTTCTCCTCTTTAGCAACTATCTCTCTTTCAAGACTTTCCTCAAATTGTATTCTTTTTGTCACCCACTCTTGATCATAAACAAAGGATTGATCAGCCAACTCTTGCTGCTATGAGATAATATTTTTCCTCTTTTTGATGTTATCCAACATCCAATACATGTGTGAGAACACCTTACTAACATCACTAATCTTCACATGTTCAAGCTTTTGGCTCAAATCCCACAACACACGGTCAAGCTTTTGGATCAGATCCAATACATTCTCGTAAGGGTGCTCTTGAGGTTGATTATGTGAATAATCATGCTGGTTGGCATCAAAAACCTCTTCTTGGGGTTGATTTTGATCATATATTGGCTGGTATTGAGATTGAGTAGGGATGGGAGGGTGGAAAATATGATTGAACTGCTGGTAATCTGTTGTTACAGGAAGTACATGAAGCATTGTACTCTGGACACCCTAGTGTGACCAAAATGATGGCAGATGTGAAACCATTATACTTTTGGAAGGGGATGAAAGGAGATGCTGCTATATTTGTGGCTAGGTATCTTGAATGTCAAAGGGTGAAAGCAGAGCATCATCCTGTAGTTTTGTTATACTCGCATGATATACCAGAGAGGAAGTGGCAAGTCATAAGTATAAACTTTGTGCAAGGGTTTCCTATGTTAAGGAATAAGCACAATGCCATTCTTGTGGTTGTAGATAAGCTTACCAAAGTAGCACATTTTATACCCAGGAATCTAACTGATGGAGCACTTGTCATAGGAAGGAAATTTGTGCAAGAAGTGTTTAGGTTGCACGAGATTCCTAAGAAGATTATCTCAGATAGAGATGCATGAGTCACTTCTAGGTTTTGACAAATCTTGTTTTTTGTACTAGGGACTCAACTAAATATTAGCTTAGCATATCCTCCAAAAATAGATGGAAAAACTGAAAAGGTGAATCAAGTATTAGAAGACCTACTTAGAATGTATTGCATGGATCAATAGTACAAGTAGGAAGAATACTTGCCTTTGGTGGAATTTTCTTACAACAATTCTTACCATTCCATGATAAAGATGGCTCCTTTCGAGGGATTATATGGTAAAAAGTTTTGAACTCATATAAGTTGGGATAAACTTGAGGACAAAGTGAGTCTTGGGCCAGGAATTTTGGCTAAAATGGAGGGTCAAGTTAAGATTTTTAAGCAAAGGTTGGTTGAAGCTAACAATAGATATAAGAGCTATGCTGATGCTAAAAGAGTACCTTGTAATTTTTCCATAGGTGACAATGTGTTATTGAGAGTGAAATCTCACAAAAGCTCCATTAAATTTGGAAAGTCTTCCAAGTTAGCCTCATGCTATGTAGTACCTTTTGAGAATGTAGAGGAAGTGAATCTAGTAGCTTATCGAATTGTGTTGCCACCTGCTCTTGCTAGAATACATAATGTCTTCCATGTGTCCCACCTTAAGAAGTATATACTAGGTGATAATCATGTGATTGATTGGAATGCTTTACAGGTACATGACCCCAGAGTGGTAACTCTCAAGCTCGTTAAAGTGCTCAGAACATGTAAGATTCACTTGCTAACATGGAGGTTTTGCAGTTCAAAGTCCAGTGGGACCAGTATGTAGAAGACTCAGCCACTTGGGAAGACTATGCTTAGATTCAACAAAAGTTTCCTCATGTTTTTGATGCATTTGAGTGTACTTGAAAAACAATATGTTGTTTGTGTGTTTGTTTTATGTTGCTACATAAAATCATTGGGGACGATGATTCACAAGGGAATGTGTTAGCAACACAAGGGCAGACAACTAAGAGGGGGGTGAATTAGTTGTCACATAAATTATACTTATTAAACTTATTCTTAGATTTGATAAATAAACATGAAAGCATAAACTGTCACCACTCAAAAACACACATAACACCAAGATTTTTTATGTGGAAACCTTGTTAGGGGAAAAACTACGGTGAAGGTTAGTCCACAAGATTATACCTTGTTAAAAGTATAAAAGAATTATAAATGGGGAATGCACATGCATTCAGGCACACAGCCTAGAGCCCACTGTTCAAATACAAAAAGGGTTACTGCCCAAAGGAAGACTCACTGCCTTACAAAAACATTCAGATTACATCTAGAAGATTTTGAACTAATAAAATAACATCTTCTAATGCCTGATTATAGTTCTGGTTAAGCACATAAACTCTTTCTTCTGCTCACTCTTCTTCACACTTCACTTTTGCCTTCAAAATATTAGAACATTATTCGCACATAGCATTTTCACACCATCGCACACCACACCTCCAAATGATATAAACAATCGATCATATATATCTGCAACTAAGGATAACATCAACTACATGTCGACTTTAACAAGATATAAAATGTGTTGAAACTGTCGGCCCAATCCATAAACAATTATCAATGCGAACCAAACAATGTTAGCCAGAACATAGTAAGGACCCAAAGTAACATCCTCAAACACGAAATACCTTAAACAATTATGCCTCAAAGATCCGCAACACGCTACAATCACCTTGTCGGCCATGATCATGAAAAACATGAACTCATAGAAGAAAATCACCAATCACGAGCACAACGATCAATATGGACCAACAACACAGATAGTACATGATCTAGAAACATCCACAAGCATCATGAATTACTATAGAAGCATCCGCAACAACTCAAATTACTAGAATCGCATTATCTTCTTTCAGGAACACCAACTAAAGAAACAAAACAACTTTTAGAACACAAATACTCATAACTCAATCAAATCTTCATGCGAACCTCTAAAACTTTATGTGGATAAACTAGATATACTTATAAAAAAACCCTTTAATCCACAACCTCTTATCATCAATATATTGAGCTAGCCACCATAATGAACTTCACTGCATCACTAACAACTTGGAACTTATTTTATTACAATTTTATCAATATCCTCGACATATACAACCTTAAAGACATTGATGCCAATAGTGTTGACATCAATGAAAACCACATATCAACAATATCCAACAATATCCCCCTTTGGAATTGATGGAAAAACATGATGTGAAAAACACCATCAATGCAACTTTCTCTCATCACTTCCCCCCCTTAGATTTTGACTCTTTTCTCCTTAACTCTTTCACAGTTTTTCACATGAATCTTCTCCCCCTTTGACATCAATGATAAAGACACACATTATCTTTCTCCACACAAGCTTTGAACTACATATCTAAACATCTGACTACTCCCCCTGAGTAGCAACCACCACAACATCAATTCAGATCACAAGATATGACTATGAAATGCACAAAATGATGCAAGTCAATGCACCTTAATTTTGATTAGGAGGGTTAATCACCCCTAACTTCCCTCTGAGATACTCAAAAGTATCCTTAGGAAAAGGCTTGGTAAAGATATCTGCAATCTATTCCTTAGAGGGCACATACTCCAATCTGACTTCCTTTTCACTCACCTTCTCTCTCAAAAAGTGAAACTTGATAGATATATGCTTGGTCTTTGAATGCAACACTGAATTCTTAGAAATGTTAATTGCACTTGAATTATCACAAAATATAGCAATAGGTTCATCACACACAACTCTGATATCTTTCAACATCTGCTTCATCAACAATACTTGAGTATAATTTTTAGCAACAACAATGTATTCTGCCTTTGCAGTAGATAAAGAAATGACATTCTACTTCTTACTTAACCATGAAATCAACTTCTTTCCCAAGAAAAATGTACCACCACTGGTACTCTTTCTGTCATTCAAATCTCCTGCCCATTCAAAATCAGTAAAAACACTCAAAGTAAAGTCATCTTCTTTAGGATACCATAGGCCAAAATCAACTGTCCCCTTCAAGTACCTAAAAATTCTCTTCATAGCTGTCACATGAGATTCCTTAGGATTAGCTTGAAATCTTACAACAATGCATACAACATTCATGATATCAGGTCTAGTTTGAGTCAAATAGAGCAATCCACCAATCATGGATTTGTATCTAGTCTGATTTGTTTTAGGAGAATCATCATCTTGTGTCAACTTACATCAGGTCACAATAGGTGTACCAACTGGATTTGAATCTTCCATACCAAACTTCTTTACCAATTCTTTCATATACTTGGACTGAGATATAAAGATCCCTCTATTTAGTTGAGTAATTTGCAATCCCAAAAAGAATTTCATTTCTCCAATCATAGACATCTCAAACTCACTCTGCATCTCATCAACAAAATTCATGCACAAATTATCATCTCCTCCAAAAATGATATCATCAACAAAGACTTCAACAATCAAATCTTTATCATGATCAATCTTGAAATACAAATTACTATCAACAATACCTTTATTAAATCCAAGCTTCAACAAATACTTGTCCAATCTAGCATACCATGCTCTTGGGGCTTGCTTAAGTCCATACAATGCTTTCTTCAATCAGAAAACCATATCTCCCTGATCAGTCAATTGAAATCCATTAGGTTCCTCAATAGACACTTCTTCTTCCACTTCACCATTTAGAAATGCTGACTTTACATCCATCTGATAAACCTTGAAATTTTTGTAAGCAACATAAGCAAGAAATAGTCTCACAGCTTCAATCCTAGGCAACATGAGAAAAAGTTTCTTCAAAGTCAATTCCTTCCATATGAGAATATCCTTTACACACCAGTCTTGCTTTGTTTCTAACAACTTCACCTTGCTCATTCAGTTTGTTCTGAAAGACCCATTTAGTTCCAATTACATTTTTGTCCTTAGATCTAGGAACAAGAATCCATGTATTATTCTTCTCAATTTTCAGTAGTTCTTCTTTCATTGCTTCCACCCAATGTTCATCTTTGCATGCTTCATTGACACTATTAGGCTTAGTCTTTGAGATCAAACAATATGCTTCTACAATTCTTCTCCTAGTTTGAACATATTTGTTCTTATCACCTATAATCTGATCTTCTGAATGATTTAGTCTTACATACCTTGGAGTCTTAGGATGTTCTTGAACTTCAAGCTCTTGTGATCTCACTTCTGTACTTTTAGTAGTTTCTTCCTCTTGATTTTCCTGATTCACCGGAATGATTTGAATTTGATTTTGAGTCCGAACTTTCTTTCCTTCCTTTATCTGAACTATCATTCTGATCGTCTGAATCATATTCACAGGTTCTTGATGGTCTAACTATGTCTTCATCAACCTTGACATTAGCACTTTCAATTACTTTCCTCAATCTCTTATTGTAGCACCGGTAGGCTTTACTTTTAGTAGAATAACCAAGAAATATTCCTTCATCACTTCTAGCATCAAACTTTCCTATATCTTCATCTCTTTTGATTTAGCATTTACTCCCAAATATTTTGAAGTATCTAACAGTAGGCTTATGACCAAACCATAGCTTATAAGGAGTTTTACCAGTATCACCTTTGATATGTACTCGGTTGAGAGTGTAAACAATAGTACTCACAACTTCTCTCCAGTAGATATGCGGAACATTTCCTTTCAGCATTACAGTCCTAGCAGAGCTTCTTGAATTATCTTGTTCTTCCTTTCCACAACTCCATTTTGCTGAGGGGTCTACGGGCCAGATAATTGTCTCTTTATCCCATTCTCTTCACAAAAAGAATTAAACTCACCAAAAGTGAATTCACCACCTCTATCTGATCTCAGATATTTAATCTTTAGACCTATCTCTATCTCAACTATAGCCTTAAAAATATTGAATTTCTCTAGAGCTTCAGATTTTTCCCTTAAGAAAGTAAACCACATCGATCTAGAATAATCATCAATGAGTAACATGAAATACCTTTCTCCTTGTAAACTTTTGAATCTAGAAGGACAACATAAGTCAGTATGCACAAGCTCCAACACTTCATTTGAACAATGCTGTTTGCTGCAGAATGAAACTCTAGTTTGCTTCCCTAACTGACATTCCTTGCATATAGTATTAGTAGGTTTTATCAACTTAGGAAGATATCTCACTACCTGAGTAGAACTTATCTTGATAATATTGTCAAATTTTACACGACACAATCTCCTATGCTGCAACCAACTTTCATCAACTTGAGCAATCAAACAACTTTTACCAGTAGCATTTAGGTGAAAGATATTACCTTTTGTTTTTGTACTAGATGCAATAAATTTCTAGAATTCCCCAATATTCTACACTTTCCATCCTTGAATTGAAGATTATATCCCTTGTCAACCATTTGTCCAACACTTAAGAGATTATGCTTCAAACCTTCCACATATAGAACATCATCAATATTATGCTTACCATCAAGAGAAATGCATCCTTTGCCACATATTACACCAACTTTGTCATCACCAAATCTTACAACACCACCATCATACTTTTCCAGGCTCACAAATTTACTTTTATCACCCGTCATGTGATGAGAGCATCCACTTTCAATCACCCATTCATCTTTTTCTTCAACTTTGGAAGCTAGAGCTTTCTCCACATTTGTGCAACTAGAAAATTCAGTAGGTACTAGATCATTTTCCTTGATAGCAATAATACCCATTCATCTTCACTTACATTCCCTTTATCAGATTCATCATCTGTCACACCTTCATCAGCAACGTAATAACACTTTCTTTGGAATCTAGGCTTGTTAGGTCTTGGCTTAGGAACTCTTTCCGGACACCTTGAGGCAAAATGACCTATCTTGTTGCAAGATACACATTTAAGAGGAAATTTCCCTTATACTTACCTTCTCCTTTGGCTACCCTCTTGACAATAAGTGCTTCAAGCTCATCTAGTTTTCTGTCTTCTTCTTCAATATCTCTCATTTCTTGCTCATACTTGGAAATTTTTCTAGAATAACTTTCTCTCAGATCATATCTCTGCTTATCTTTTCTGGAGATAGTAGCTTTGAATGCAAATTCTATCTTAGGAAGAGATTCACCAAACTCACTTAACTCAAAAGCAACAAGCTTACCAATCAACATGTCTTTGGTTACATTTTTCATAGTCAGGATCTCCTCAATAGCAACAACTTTGTATTTGTATGCAATAGGCAAGGATCTGAGCACTTTAGCAACAATTTCTGATTCTTCCAATGTTCCACCAACACATCTAATACTGCACACAAGCTCATTCACTCTCTGCATAAAAGAAATGATGTTCTCATCTTCACCCATTCTCAACGTTTCATATTTCCCTTTCAGGCTTTGCAGCTTAGAAATCTTCACATCGGTATCACCTTCATACAAAGTTTCCAATTTTTTCTAGATCTCATAAGCAGTCTTTAGCTCCATTACATTTGTCATCTCGAAATTAGTTAGAGCACTTAACAATGCTTCCTTAGCCCTGGTATTGTACTCGGCTTCCTTAATCTCACCTACAGTAGAAGAACCATTATGTGGGATGATATACCTATTCTTTGTAATTGTCCAGTAAAATTCACTAATGCATCTTAGATGACACTCCATTCGAGTCTTCCGTAGAGAATAATTTATTCCATCAAATCTCAGACTATCCTTCTTATATGTCTCCATCCCAGATCACCTCAAGCTATTAAACTTCTTCTGAGGAACCTGCTCTGATACCAATTGTTGGAAACACAAGGGCAAACAACTGAGAGGGGGGGTGAATCAATTGTCACATAAATTATACTTATTAAACTTATTCTCAAATCTGATAAATAAACATGAAAGAATAAACCATCACCACATCAAAAAAAAACATAACACCAATATTTTTTACGTGGAAACCCTGTTAGGGGAAAAACCATGGTGGAGGTTAGTCCACAAGATTATGCCCTGTTAAAAGTATAAAAGGAATTATAAATGGGGAATGCACATGCATTCAGGCACACTGCTTAGAGCTCATTGCTCAAATACAAAAAAGGCTTACTGCCCAAAGGAAGACTCATTGTCTTACAAAAACATTCAGATTACATTTAGAAGATTTTGAACTGAGAAAATAACATCTTCTAATGCCTGATTACAGTTCGGGTTAAGCACATAAACTCTTTCTTCTGCTCACTCTTCTTCACACTTCACTTCTGCCTTCGAAAGATTAGAACATTATTCACACATAGAACTTGTACACCATCACACACCACACCTCCAAATGATATAAACAATTGATCATATATATCCATAACTAAGGATAACATCAACTACATGTCAGCTTTAACAAGATATAAAATGTGTTCAAACTATCGGCCCAATCCATAAACAATTATCAATGCGAACCAAACAATGTTAGCCAGAACATAGTAAGGAGCCAAAGCAACATCCACAAACATGAAACACCTTAAAAAATTATGCCTCGAAGATCCACAACACGCTACAATCACCTTGTCGGCCATGATCATGAAAAACATGAACTCACAGAAGAAGATCACCAATCTCGAGCACAACAATCAATGTGGACCAACAACACAGATAGAGCATGATCTAGAAACATCCACAAGCATCATGAATTACTATAGAAGCATCCACAACAAATCAAATTACTAGAATCACATCATCTTCTTTCAGGAACACCAACTAAAGCAACATAACAATTGTCAGAACACAAATACTCTTAACTCAATCAAATCTTCATGCGAACCTCTAAAAATTCATGTGGATAAACTAGATATACTTATCAACAAACCCTTTAATCCACAACCTCTTATCATCAATATACTGAGCTAGCCACCATAATGAACTTCACTGCATCATTGACAACCTGCAACTTATTTTATTACAATTTTCTCAATATCCTCGACATATACAACATTAAAGACATTAATGCCAATAGTCTTGAAATCAATGACAACCACATATCAACAATATCCAACAGTATGTTACACCCCAATTGTGTATTTACTATTTACTATTACTATATAGGGTAAACGTGAATGTAATTTGAATTTTGAAGATGAATAAATTGTGCTTGCACTTTGTTATCAATGGATTATGAATGAATGTTATCTCATTTAAATGATATGTGAAGAAATACATATATGTGAAGTGGATGGTTATTGAATTGATATTATAACTATGGAGATGTATTATGTGTAATGCATATTTTGTGAACAATTAACTACCATGGGCATGTGTTGGTGGATGCAGGTATATGTTCATTCCTCCAGGCAGAGGGGAAGTATCACTCAGGAGAAGATCTTGGTCGGGTAACCAGTAACGTAACCTATCTAAGCTTACACACACTCACAATAGTATGGTTGAGTCAAGTTATTATGTTGGGAGTTGGTAAGTCATCCTTAGTTTGATGTGTTTGCATTAGTAAGGGTCTTGATTACTATTGAGTGCATTATTGGGTAATGTTTATCTGTTTGAGCTCGTGAGTTCTTCCCTTTATTACTATGCTTGTATTGGTAAGTTAAACACATGTGGAATGTATGTATATGTATACATAAGCATCTCAATGATAGACCATACACATGAAGGAACACATACATGAGGGTACATAGGTAGACATACCTATGCACACTTATGAATGGGTTGCTTATGCACATGAAACTATCAAATGAACCTTACATTATGTATATGTGTATGTATAGATATATTGCACATAGGTACCTATCAGTACGATAATAATTGTGTATGAGTGTTGTGTGCAATCAAATGTGTATATATATGTATATATGATATATACATATATCCATATGGATACATGTATCGATACACACATATGTTTGGAAAACAAACATGCCCATACAAATGTATTGATATATGTACACATATATATACATGTACATAGATGAATATATACATAGATGAATATATATATACATAGATGAATATATATATATATATATATATATATATATATATATATATATATATATATATATATATATATATATATATATATATATATGTATATATATATATACATATGTATGTATATATATATATGTATGCATGTATGTATTGCATGTAGTATGTATATATGCATGTCTACATATATATATAGATATATATATATATATATGTAGACATACATATATATATATACATATACATATATATGTATGTATATATATATACATATGTATGTATATATATATATGTATGTATGTATGTATGTATGTATGTATGTATGTATGTATGTATGTATGTATATGTACATAATTAGTGTAGTTGTTATTACCATGAGAATGTTAACTTGGTTGTATTCAATTGTATATCAAATTTATAGATACTTTATTGGCATAAGATAAATATATATATTAACATATATATACATATACATACATACATACATATATATATGTTTATCAACTCACACACACACACACACACACACACACACACACACACATATAAATATATATGAGTTGATATACATATATATGTATATGTAAATATATGGATATATATTTATATATGACTATATGCTTAGAGATCGATTTATCTAAGCAATGCTTAGAGGCCGATTTATTACATGGACATAGGCCAATTTGTATGCAACATATACAAGCATTGTAAAGGCCGAATATAATGTATATTGGTAATGAATTAAGATCAAACTATATGCAATATATATAGTGCAACAATTAAGTCGATTTGGAGAGATTGAATTAGTTGATGATTTGAGATAGAATACATTTGACTTAGTAAACAACAATTACTCTTGGGACACCTTATCATATGGCGATAAATTAATACCAATAACAAAGTAAATGTAAATGCATGATGATAGGATATGCTACAACAAGACTATGAAATGGTCAAAATGTCACTTATGTGCAAGGTGACTCATCATTCCTTTATTTTCTACTGAGCATAGACTTAGTCGACTATATGCAGGTGTTACATTTAATTGTTGACTGATTCAATAAGTAAAAGCTGTGCTAAATTGTAGGGAGATGTCTGCTTGCTTGGCGCCATATTATGAAGTTCTTAATGTTGTACAAATCCATTATGGGAACAATTCGAATGCCACCATTTGATCATGTGTAGATTGAAATAGTCACTAAGTTGTCAAACTTAGAAGTCAACCTATAGCTTAATGTGCTGAGTAAACTCTTTATTTGCTGCTACCTTTTTTCCAAGTGAAGTGAGTCGACTTGCATGAATATTGCTGTCAATAAATACATTCCTTTTCTGTAGGCTGCATAGTCTCATTTCTATTGTATAAATAGAGAGGTTGAGCTCTCATTTGGGACACATTCCATTTGCATTCTATTCCATTCTACTCTGCATTTTCTAGTCTACAATATTCTGAGTGAGCTTTGAGTATCTTGTGAGAGCATTTAATCATTTGAGAGAAGCATATTATCAACTTGAGTGAGAGGTTTATTGAGGCATTGCTTGTGAGATCAAAGCAAAGATAGTTGTTGTTTTGGAAAGCTGTGCAACAATCAGTCAATTGGACAAGTGTATTAAAGGCATGAGGATAATCTTCCTTTATTTTTCTTTATTTATAGAAGATTGATTCTTGAGTGTTTAATTGATCTATTGAGATTAATTGCATTAGGGAAATATAACATTTGCTTTGAAAGGAAATAGAAGTTGTTTATGCTGTTTGGTGAAGTGTTTGTAATTACTCCATGATAGGAGGAATTGTTTGTCATAGCTATTATTATACTAGATATGATTAAATGAGGGTAGCTTAAGGGTTACTCATAGCCAAGTTATTTGTTTATACTAGATAGCTTGTGGGTTACTCCTGGGATTGTTAATCTATTGAAGGGAGAGAACTTTTACATATGCTTTATGAGTAAAAATACCCTAGTGTATGTAAGATAAATGATAGGTTAATTCTAGGGTTAAAGATTATTTATGGGAGGGATTACCTATGCATAGATTATAGTGGCCTTAAGTCAAAATGAGCTTAAGTAGTGTAAGTGAATAAATGACCATAGATTATAGTGGCCTTAAGTCAAAATGAGCTTAAGTAGTGTAAGTGAATAAATGACCATCACTCGAAGTACTGAGTGAGAACACTTTGGCCAAAGTAGTGTGATTGCCTTTGGATCCATTGTTAGTTCACTGTGTCCATGTAGTGCATGCTAGTTGCAAATTGTAGGGTTACAAGTTCCAGTCATGTAGGGCACAACACTACACTTAGTGTGGTTCTCGTACGAGGTTACTCCACCAATCTCTTCATCGAAGGGTAGGACCATCTATCATATTATAGATGTGCGAGGGATTGCATATGAGTCTGTGGTTGGTGGAAAAGTGCTTGAGTGATGCTTCTCCTTAGCAGGCAATAAAAGACCAAGGTTTTGAAAGGCAGATCCTAGACCATTTATAACTATTGCTTTGAAGCTCAGTTGAGCTATGTATGTACTTGTACACATTCTTGGAATATTGTAATTTTTGAAATTATTATATTGAAATGGAATCCTTGTTGTATATTGTTATGGCATCTATATTCATTTGTTCTCAATAAAGATTTTTTTTTTTTTTTTTTATTGCAATGGCTTGTTACATAGTTTATTTACTTGCAAAGTGAAAACTTAGGAAAAATTACTTCAGTGAACGGCTGGCATGTTACGTGAATTGTGCTAAGAGATTTTGTATCTAGATCTTCCTAGTCCTCATTGTTCATATTCACAAGTTTCTTTGACTTGCCTACCAACATCTTATGTAATCCTGGTTGCACCAAAAAATTGCGCATCTTTATTTTCCACAACTCAAAATTATTCTTCCCCTTGAATTTCTCCACCTTAAACCTTGCATTCAAAACCTTCACTATTTGATACTGCAAAACAAACACCAATTCCTAACATAATTGCTGCAAAAATAAAGGCTCCAATACCATTTGTGGAGAAAATGCAAGCCTTCAAAATCATATAAATTTGTAGCAGAAATTAGTTGCAAACAAAAAATAGAAGATAGGATAAAATAACCTGAATTACATTCAACAAGACATTGATTTATGTGGTAAAACCTTGACAATATGCCAAAGAAACATCCATCGAGCAAAGGTACTAGTATTATTATTGCTTAGAAGAAAAAATACAATCTTCATGCAACTACAACTACAAATTAATTTGCCTTTCTAGGTTATAAAGATGTATATAATATCTTTTGAATAACAATCATCATCAAACTTAAAAAAAACTAATTTTTTCTCTTAATGAAATTGTAGATGATCTCTTAAGGAATAAGTAGTTTTTTTTAAAAAGATAAGGTAATATTTTTTGCTTTATTGATGTCACAATTTATCAATATTGATGTGTAAAACAAATATCATATTTAAGTCATATTTGGTAATAACATTTTTCTCTTAAGGAAGTTGCCTCCTCGAAGAGACTTAAAAATTTAACATCTACACCTACATATCTGATCTATGATAATAAAAAAATACGAATCAACAATGAAAAGAATTGAGATGTGAGATGCCATGAGACAATTTTAAGACAATTATAACACTTAAAAATTTAGTATTACATTTACACTATTTTATCAAAACAAACTACAAAATATAAAAAGACAAATATATAATTTTCACTATTATAACCATACACACTTCAAAAATAATATCTAAACATTATTGTATTTAATTTTAAAACTAAATATGAGCCCAAATTTTTATGACTAGTTAACTTAAAGGAACATAGTCTATGATTACAGATTTGTTGATGATACACCATACTTGTAAAATGTACAATAAAGAAATCCTTGGATGTGCGCATTGAGGACTATCACTTCACATTTAATATGGATGCTTTAAGAACCTTGTATACCATTGATATGGTTCTCATAGATACTAGTGTTCATACAACATCACAAAACACAACATTATTCATTTGATGGCTACCAACACAAGTCACACTGTCAAACACAGACTCTTTTGCTACTAAATATGAATGGTCTTTTGTCTGGACACGAATTCGGTACTGCCGATCCTACCTTTCAGCCTTGATCTTTCAAACCTTTCATCTTGGTCTTGAATTTGATCTTACTTAAATCTACAGAGTAGAATATGTCTTTTACCATTCATTTTTTTGAATATTGTATTATTATCTTCCTACATAGATATATTTGATATATTATTTAATATAATTTTCAAAATAAGAACAAAACAAAAAAATTATTCTTAAATAAAAAAAAAAAATAGTTCTTAATTAAATAAAAAAATTCCTTCATATACTAATAAAAAAAACAATGTAAAAATAATTCTAAAGTAAAATAAAATAATTCTTAAGTAAATAAAAAAAACTCTACAAAACATAAAATATAAATTTAAAAAAACCAATATTTTCTAAATAGGTTTAAATAAATTAAACTATTTTTTCAATAAATAAAATTAGCATGTCTAAATTTATCTAAAAAATAGACCTATTCCATTTAAATCACAAATCCAAAAAAAATCTCTTAATGTCTATATAATTTTTTCTAAAAATAAATAAACGAATTCATTAAATTTTTTTATTTTAATAACAATATTAAATTTAGTTTAGGGTTCAATTTAGTATTATTCTATAACAAAACTAAATCTAGTTTAGGGTTGAATTAAGCACCGGCGGAGCAGAGCATTGCTATAAATTTGAGCGTAGTTCCAACAAAGAGCCATTCCATGGCCGACAGGGACAGTCCATAAATTGGCGGCTCTCAAAGCTTGAAATTCAATGTATAAAAGCCTTTAGTTTGAAGATATCTACCAATTAAAAGCCTGAGTTTTAATAAACAGAACGGCCAAATTCATCAATAATAACAGCAGAAATAGAGAGTGATTCTCTTACTCTTTCTCTGCGCAGGGACAGAGGGAACAATTAATTTCACAATGAAGCGCAAGATGAGATTCAACCCATTTCACAGTAAGGGGCATCACAGTGAAAACAGACTTCTCACATATAAGCAATTCATGCTCAAACTTAAGGATGACATACAGCCAGAAGAAGCTCACCGCAGGTATGAAGAATACAAGACAGAGTATACTCGCCTCAAAAAACAAGCCTTCTTTGAGTCCCATAAAGATGAAGACTGGCTGAAAGAGCTTTACCATCCTTCAAACATTGAAGCTGCCCTAAAAATTAGAAAAGAAAATGCCCAAGACCCAGGTGGGTTAGTGGCTCAGATTATCAGTGTAAAGGAATCCTTTTTGGGGAAGGAGAGGATGGAAGCTCTGGTGAAGCAGGATTTAGATGCCCACATCAGGAGACTGAAATCTTATTTCTTCTGTCGAGTGGAGGGGTGTAGCAAAAGTTTTAAGGCATTTGAATATGTTGTCAAACATCTCCATAACAAGCATGGAGAGATTGTGGAGCCATGCATTTCCAAGGCCAGGGAGAAGATATACTTTGAGAATTATATGAGTGACCCAAATGCACCTTATGATGGCGCACAGTCATCATCAAACAAATCAATAGCCAGTGATCAGAGGAATGATAAAGAAAGGAGGAGGAATAGCAGGCCTCTTCCACCACAGGGGCACAGTGTCTGCAAGTACAATGATCTTGATGCACCTCAAAATGAAGTCCAAGTGCTTGATTACAGAGTAATAAGTTAATGGGTGGCCAAGTGCTTGATTACAGAGTGATAAGTTAATGGGTGACCATGCTTTTGGAAAAGATTACATATTGATGTAAAATTTTACCATTCTCATCTGAATTTGGGTTTGTTCACTTGTTTTTATGCTATTTATAGCTA
>VDFB02096201.1:0-24139 GCA_007258455.2 Sequoia sempervirens | reverse complement strand
CTATTATATCCCAGAATGATAACCTTGGGATCCTCAGTGTTGTCACTCCCGAGGAGGTCAAGTTGGCTACTTTCAATATGGGGGCTTACAAAGCTCCTAGCTTTGATGGTTTCCCTCCAACCTTCTTTCAAATTTTTTGGGAGATTGTTGGTGAGGACCTTGTCCTAGCTGCTTGTGATTTTTTCAAATCTGGTAAGATTCTTAAGCAACTGAATCACACCTTCATAGCTTTAATTCCCAAGGTTTTCAATCCTCAATCTATGGTTGATTTTTGTCCCATCAATCTGTGCAATACTTTTTTATAAAATCCTCTCTAAAATTCGGGTGAACCGCATCAAACCTCTCATTGAAAAAATTATCATCCCCACTCAAAAAGGGTTTGTGCCCAGTCATCATATCCTTGATGCTACCATAACCACACATGAATTACTCCATTCCATGGATAGATGCAACTATGCTGGTATGGCCCTTAAATTAGATGTTTCAAAAGCCTATGATAAGGTGATTTTGGATTTTGTCCCAAAAGTCCTAGCTAAGTTTGGTTTTGACCAATCTGTGATCAATCTAATAATGGAATGTGTAACAACGGTTAAGTACTATGTTCTGGTAAATGGGTCTCCCTTTGGGTTTTTCTCTATTGGGAGAGGTATCAGACAGGGAGGCCCACTTTCACCCTATTTGTTTATCATGATTGCGGATGTGTTGAGCAGAGATTTCTCTAATCTTCTATTCAAAGGGTCCATTAAGGGAATTAAGGTTTCCTCTTCCTTAGAGTCGACTGTGATTCAACAATTTGTGGATGATACTTTTCTTTTTGGGAAATCCTCTATGATTGAAGCCAGGAAATGGAAAAATTGTCTCAACAACTATGATGTTTGTTCTAGGCAATGCATTAACTATAATAAAAGCATGATTTACTTTTTTAACAACACTCCTAATCTGCAAACTCAGATGACTGTTGTTCTAGGTTGTTTGAGTGGTTCTCTTCCTTTGGCTTATCTTGGTTTACCCCTTACTGTCAAGGAAGCCACTTCTGACTTTTGGAATTCTATACTGGAAAGGATCCAAAGAAAACTGGTTGGGTGGAAAGGCTCCTTGCTTAGCCATGCTAGTAAATTATAGCTCTTGTTTGTCATTCTTCAAGGTATCCCTGTCTATTTCCTCTCCATTTTCAAGATTCCCAGATATATTCCTAAGAAATTTAAGAAAATTCAAAGGATTTTCCTCTGGTAGGGGAACGAGGAAAAAAAGAAATTTTCTCTGGTTAAATGGTACAAGGTTTGTCAACCTAAAAGTTGTGGTGGGATTGGGATTAGGATTATTTCTAATTCCAATAAATCTTTAATGGCCAAAGTGGGTTGGGACCATCTGATGGATAGGAAGGATTGGTGTAAGATCGTGAATGTTAAGTACCTTCAAAACAAACCTTTGATTGACTAGCTCTCAAAGGTTCACCCTTCGGGGTCCTTGGTTTGGAGGTGTACTTGCAGTTTGCAAGGTCTTATGAGGAATGGGATAAAATGGAAGATTGGTAATGGTAATAAAATCAGATTTTGGGAGGACCCTTGGTTACTTGATACTCCCCTGGAAAGCTCTAAATTTAGGAATCTTATGAGATTGACTCAACGATTCTTTGGTATTTATGTTAGTGATTACCTCCTCAGCCCTCATGCTGCTAGAAAATGGAATGACTTGGCTCTTTGTTGCCCCTTATCCCCTTATCTGAGCCTCCTTGCCAAGACCCTGCAGGAGTTTCTCTTCCTCACTAGACTTCCTTCAACCAATAGGGGGATTAATTCTTCTGGACTCATGATAAGCAAGGATATCTTTCAGTTAAATCGGCTTATAATCTACTGACAAACCAAGGTGTTGTCCTCGATCTATGGAAGAGGGTTTGGAATTGACACATGATCCTAAAAGTTAACTTCTTTTGGTGGACTACCTGCCATAACAGGATTCTAACTCAGGAAAATATAAGGAAAATGGGATTCCAGATCCCCAACAGATGTTTTTTATGCAAGTGCAATAAAGAATTGGTGGACCACTTGTTGTTACACTGCCTGTTTGTTGTTGAGGTGTGGGAGTTGGCTATAGGAAGATTGGGGGTTCAATGGATTATGTGTCAGGATATCTAATCCTTTGTCTTGAGTTGGTCTGGACCCTTTGTCCACCCTTTACCTGGTGAAATTTGGAACCAGGTCCGCCCTATTATATGTTGGTGTATATGGAAAGAGAAACAATAGGATTTTCAGGAACATTGAGATGAGTCTGAAAGAGGTGTTTGGTATTGGTTCTCGGCTTATTGCCAAAAACATTTTTCTCTTCAATGGGAAAACCCCAGAAAAAGGTCCAACTGAGGAGGAAATAAGTATGGCCAAATCTTCGCACCAGAACCTAGATGCTAACTCCTATGACAACTCTAGATCCCTGGCTAGGAGTGTCACCATTTGGAAGCCTCCAGATAGTGGCTGGTATAAACTTAATTTTGATGGGGCAGCTAAAGGAAACTCGAGCAGAGCTAGTATAGGAGGTGTGATCAGAGATTGCAAAGGAAATTTTGTGGCTAGTTACTTTGGGGGGATTGGTGTCCATTCTTCTGTGATTGCGGAAGCAAGAGCATTGTTAAAGGCCTTACTGTTGGCTATTTCTATGGGGATTGAGAACCTTCATATTGAAGGTGACTTAAATTCTATTATTGATGTTGTAAACTTTGAAAAATTATTGGAGTGGAGTACTAAAGATATTCTTTTAGACATAAGGCTCTTCGTGTCAAAGTTGAACTTAAAGATTGCTACCTATATTTATCAGGAGGGCAACCAAGTTACTGATGCCTTAGCCAATTTTGGCACACATTGGAAAGTTTCCAAATGTAGGCGTTCTATAGGGAACCTACCACCTAGCATTCAAGGTGTAATATTGAAGGAACAAATCCCTTACTTGACCCATGATAATAACTAATCAAGCGCTTTATTGGATTTTTTGGGGGGTCCACATGCTTGTCTTTTGGGCTATGTGGACAAGTTTTAAAGATGAGGTGGATAAAAAGCGGCATAATTTAAATTATGAGATGAAGCCCATTTTTAAAAGGGTTTTCATGAGGTGTTGCGGTGGGTACTTGATGATTAAGACTAAGTTGGACAGTACCTTACGTAATCTCCTTTTCGGGATTATGATAAGCCATCGTATTTTCAAGTTTTTTGATTTTCATTTTGATGTGACTAATAATTATGAGATCAAGCTCCTAATTGGTTCTATATTGTCTGCTATTTTGTCTCTGCTTCTAAAAGCTAACCTTTTTGGTGTTTCTAAATTTGGCCTCGTGGCCATCTTACCTAGGCTTCTGTGCATTTGCTATGTGAAAGGCAAACCTTCCATTCCCATCATGTCTTGCTTACTTAGCTGAATGTGTTTGGAGATCCTGATTTATGATCTCGCTAAGATTGCTTTTAGGAAATTACTTCCTCAAGCGTGTGACCTATCCATTGCTTTGATTACCAAAGGTTGTCATTTTTGGCTTAAAATCCTAAATGTGCGGGTGATTCTTCACCTTTCCATTATCTCTAACCTTTTACTTTAGATTAGGGTTTCTGGTTATTCTGTGTGCATAGTGACATTATGGGTGGTGATAGGGTGTGAACTGAGCTGGACAACTGTGGAAAATTTCATAAAGATCCGTTGGTGTGGCACATATGTGTTGAGGGTGGTCTTGCTCCACTGATGGAGAGTCTGGTGGGCCATGACCCTAATCTATCTATGCAATTTTTCAACTCTTGGAAAGATCGTCGTGTGACTTTGGGTGGTATTTCCTTTAATGTGAATGAGGAAGTGATAGTCCAGGTGATGGGGCTCTTGTGTATTGGTATGAAGCACCTGAAGCACACTAAAACTCAGTATAATGAAAGTATGAACATGTTTTTTATGGGGAATGAGGAGCCGGTGTGCAACTAGTCGGGTTTTGAGTAGGAGGCTCTCCCCTTAGCCATGGAACCAAGTGTGCCTTGCCTTGATGAAGTACGTGACTCTGGAAGGTAGATTCAAAACCTACTATTTCTACCATTTCCCTCTTTTGAACCACCTCCAGCATAAAATTTTGTTAAGCTTTGCTTTTTTCCTTCTGATGGACTTAGAAAGTTCTGTTGAAAAATGTATTGAGGTTGCTGGCCTAAATCCTAATGACCCTCCTCCCTTTCCGTTCCACCATAGCCTCATTTTGAGGCTCTACCACTTCCACCTTGCTTTATGCCCACCCAAACCTATATTTGTAGTTTGTATTGAATAGATTGAGCCTCCTACTATGACCAATTTATCTTCTAACCGAAGCCCAAGGCCCCATCAAGAAAACCACTCGGCCTCGTTGACACATAAGCCCAAACCCACCGCTAAAAAGCTTAAGGGGAATGTGGGTGTGGCCTAGAATAGTGCTGCACTAGTCTTTGTGAGGTCAAACTCAACCCTTTCCAAGATTGCCACCAAGCTCACTCGAAAAAAAAAAAGGAAAAAGAGGAAGGAAAGAGTTTGAAGGAGCCTCCGAGAAAGTGCAAAATGTGGTGGGCGAGACTCTATGGGATAATGGTGGTGACTAGTGGTGATACCATCATCCCACACTTTGGTAGGTCGGGCCAACCATAGAAAAAAAAGTGTAGGTGAAAGACTTGGAAACATAAGAGGAACAGTCTGACATCAAAGATAGTAGGGATGAAGAGGAGTCTGAGAGTGAGGAGGAGGAGTATGCTAGAGGGCCCAACACCATTCCTAAAATTGGCAAAGTGCAGAAGGAGGACTCAACCTCTTTGTCTTCAGACCGGCTGGACGTCGAGCATGCTGACACTAGAAAGACTGTGATTAGGAGGGAGGAGCTCTATGTGCTACAGGAAAGATTGGATAAGTTGGACAAAAAGTTATGTGGTTTGACCCGCTTCATGGTTAAGCTAGTCCATTGTGTTACTAGCACCCTGTCAACGATTATGAAGGATGAAATGGACAAGAAGAATGTTGAAGATCATCAGGAATGGGTCAAAGATGATGTTGTTAATCTCCTATCAAAGAAATGGGGAGATGCCAATTAGTCTGTTGTTCATTCATTGTCTGTCCATTTGTTGTTGGTTTGTTGTGTTAGTTTTTTGGCTAGGTTTTTTTGGTCTTGAACTCTATTGGCCCTTGTGGCTCTCTCTCGTAAAAGGGTACAACACCTTGTAAATGCTGCCACCGGTCAAAAACAAGGTAAGTTCAAGTGTGTAACTATATTAAAGATACAAGTAGGGTCCACTGAGTCACCATTGACATACATATGTCTTTAAAGAAAACAATAATCGAGCTTGATATATACACAAGACCTTATTGTCTATTGTGAGAAATATCTTGACCTGGTAAAAAGCAATTTGGTAATACAAGGGTGATGAATAAGGGGGATATTAATAGAAAGAGAATCCTTGAGGGGGATCTATAATATGTGATGGAGGGGGAGGCGAATGATATTTGATATACCATTAATGGAACTTTATATATATATATATCCAAGAAAAAATAGATAAATTCAGGAGAGATATATTGTGGATGTTATTAAGGTGATAAAAGAGGCGGAATCTGTCTAGGTGAAAAAATTCAAGTTGGAAATAATGGTCAAACAATAATAACTTATAATTTATTAAATGATGAAATTAAGGTCCCTTATACCTAGATTATCTTATTATAAATAATATCATAGATTAAGTGTCATAGGAGTTCATAAACCTAACTTTTCTGTGTCAATTTTGTTAGTTAAATTTAGTAATCTCTTTATAGTAATCCCTATATAGACTTGTAAAATAGAATCTTATAATTGTGTTAGAGAGGAAAAGTGTAGATTGTTCCACTTTTTTTTCTTCTTGGTTAAGGAGGTATTTCCTAAGGTTAGACATAAGATAATTAAATATAAATAATAATACAACTATTAGTGAAGCATAGCTCATGTCATGAGGAATAAGAGATCCTTAGAATTGTTACTTAGTATCAATGCAATTCTTTAACATAATAGACCATTTAAATAAAGATGTAGGATGTTCATGCAACTTAAGATGTGTAGACTTGTATTCCCTATAACACTTGTGAATAAGAACTTGTTCTACATATACACACATGCAAGTGAGACATCTTTATAAAATATATGGCAAATTCACTCCTTAAATAATCTTATGATATAATCTTATTATTTATTTTATATGCACCATTTTAATGGGAGGCTATGTTTTTGTAAATTAGAGTCTTGATCCTAACAGAATGACAAAGTTGAGTTTTAAAGCCAAAAGAGAAATACATATTTAATCCAAAAGATCTATAAAATAATTTTAATGAAGACAACTTGATTATGTTGTACATTCACACATAAAAGTTAAAATCTACAGCTATCAATCACAATATCATAAATTTATAGCATCAAACATTGCACACATAATTAAATAATTTATGGCACAAGAAAAATATTTTCTACTATGGTAAGTAGAGTTTAGGGTTGAAGGATTGAATAGGAGGGAGGTTGATAAGGTTATAGGTGAGGAATTGTGAAAGAAATGAAATATAACCTAGCTAAAATAGCTTCATCCAGGTCAATGGTTACCCCATGAATGACAGGAGAAGGCTAGCTTAGATGAGGAAGATGAAGGAAGGTTTGTGTAAACTTGTTTAATGGTTGGCTTAAGGATGGTGTTAGGATAAAATAAGTTAAATTAGTGTTCTTATTTATATGTAAGAGAATTTAATCATGAAGCTTCATGAAAATATTCCCAATAAATACCCTCTATGTACATTAGAGTTAAGAATAATATTTAAGAGACTTTAAGAGAGAGAATGTATTGATAAGAAAGAAATTAAAATTTTCACCTTCTAATTAGGGCTTTATCTACAATATGTACACTTGGATGAAAAAACTAACCAAGTAGGCCCCTATGTTCAATTGAACTTGCATTCCATAAAAATATACATTATATATATTCTAAATCTAAATAAATATAAAGTTTTGGACAAATAAAGAGTAGAATCATTCTAAATCCATTTTATTTTATGAGAATGTGAATTCAAATTTAAGTAGAAATTTATCATCATTCTACATTGATCAATACTTGTGGATCTATGAATGTTTCCCATCTCATTGTACATAAATTAAATTTTGGAATAATGAATTACAGTAGTATTGGGTGAATATGATGGCTAAATAAAGAGGGACATGGAGGAGGTCAAGGGTTTTATACTCTAGCATAGAAGATAATAGGAGAGTGGCTTGTTTTCATTGTGTTGATCCTATACATCTTGTTTTTTAGTTGGCCCATTTATGACAAGGTCAATAGTGGAGGTTGGGACATTAAGGGTGGGAGATGTTGACTTCATAAAAATAGGATGTGAGTGTGGAAATGGTTAGGAATGGTTGTAGTCCACTAAGTGAGAAATAGGTGAGATAAGTGAATGGTAAGGGTTGAGAGGGTAAATTATTTTTCTAACACAAAAATCACATACTAATTTGGAGGTGTGCATCTCCATCATAAGTAGAAGATGTTATTCCTTTGGTGCACATATTTTTCCTAGTCTATATAGGTTTTAATATAGAGTTTGTAATGACTCTTAGATATAGAGTTAGAATTCAATTGTCCAACTTGGAAATGACTCTTAGATTATTGATTATTGTCTATTAATAGAGTTCAATAGAATGTGATATTAATACATAATGGAAGTAATTGGAACATGTAGGGTTATTCTTTCAATTCTTATCCATGATTGAAGAGTGTTTACCTCTTGTTCTTATTAACGATATTATAGTATGGATATGAATATATGACTATGGAATTGTTTATTTAAGGAGATAATTTTAGATTTGTTGTTATTTCTTATTGGACCTTCCTAAATGAGAAAAATTCAAGTTAAAATTTGAATCTATTTGTGTTTGTGTCTAGACTCTTTTTGGCATAATGAATCAATTTATGTATGTGTTTACACTATTTGGCATAGAAGAATCTATTTATGCCAATGGTTCCAAGTTGCATTATTTTAATTATGCATCAACTATTCAAAACCTATTTCTTCAAGAGTCTTAATCAATTAAACTACATTGGCTATAAGAAATTCAGGGGTTGCTTCTACTACAAATGAGAAAATAGATTTTTTAAACCTAGGTTGACCAATGGTGGATCCAAGGATAATTTTCTTTCAAGTACATGGGTTGGATTTCCTTTATGAATTTGCTCCACACTCAAGAAATCTTGCCTAGGAAACCAATACATACACATAAATAAATGTTGTAAAAACATATTTCAAATATACATAATAGAGGTTTGTCATTGAACTTGATTATAAATGGCTCAAGTTGAGTATAGAGCATCAATAAAGCTAAATACACAACTTTGCAAATGATAAGCATGTTTGAAAATTATGGGAAGAGGTGGTCTAGTAGGGTTTGACCTACAAATTTATGTCTATGTGATAGGCTATAGTATATTAGGAGAGGCTTTAAGCCTAGTTATCATCTCTTGCTAGCCATATTCACTAGCATGAATGTAATAAGATTTGATTAATGTATGGTAGGAATTATAATGCCTTACAAACACTTTTGTTCAATGAGATATTCTTTTGTTTCTTGTGGGATTTTGTCAATCTTTTAGGGATAATTAAATATGTTTATTTATTGACTTCCTTATTTCATGTGTTTATATGTATGTGCAAGCTTTGTTCTAGTGCTATTTTACAAGCATGTCTTCATCCTCTTTCCCAATTTTTACTCTGTTGCATGTGGAAAGTCATGTAAAATAAAGGTATATAGACTACAGGTATGCAATTTTATCGTTACATTTTGTTTGCACTTTTGCATTCATGTAAATCTACATAGATTATGTGCATTCTTAAATAAACATGAAAGGATATAATATTGCACTCTTGAGTGGGATGCCATGGTACATAAGGTTGTGTGCAGTTTAAAATTATCAAGCAATCCTTACAAGATTCTTCTAAGTATAGTTGAATGTATTTTATTTCGCTTATCTTTTAGAAATGTTTAGATGATCAGTCTTACCCTAATCCCCATTCATGAATGCTTGATTACTAGGAGAATCTTTCATTTCCCAGACTGCCTACATACCCTACTTCCAAATGGAATCAAGACCCTATGTTTTATGTGAACTATTTAGAGTGGATACACAACCCTTTTATAGTGTTCTTCTTCCCTAGACAATTCCTCTATGATTGCTACCCAAAAGGGAAGATTGAATAATAAATGGCCAACTTGAACATTATGTGTTTTCTTAATAACATTCATATATACTCTATTCCTCTAATAAATGTCACCCTTGACCCGTTCATACATCAATAAATATAACTTCAATCCTGATTTACATCAAAGAAATCCTACTTGGGTTCTCTATGTTGATACTAACGACTTTAGTTTATTTATTTTATCTTTTTAGATTATCAATCCAAAGGGGATTTCCCATCCTTTGGATTAAAAAAAAAGTCCCTTATCTCCCCAACAATTTATAGGGATGATACCACAAATTCCATTATTGGAGCTGTGTTAGGCTATAGATACAATAGCTCAAGTGCAATGGTATTAAGCGTAAATATGAGTCAAAGGAACCATTAATACCAAGCGTTGCTAGTTTTTATTTTCCATTCTTTATTATGTTTTATAATCTTTTTCTAACATAAATTAAGTCTTCTTCATAGAGAAATATTTCATAAGAACTTTTAAAAATCATATTGTGTAAAAGAATTAATAACATTCATGAAAAGGATAATACTCAAGATTTAAATAAATTTAAAAATGGCATGATTCAATTATTAATGAAGTGATATGTAATAAAATTTCCCATCATGTACTAACACTTATTCATAAGATATCTATTCACTATAGGTATCATTCATCCAATACAATACAATATTTTTTTGTCAATAGAAAGAATGCTTAACTTTCACCTTTTATCCTTTAAAACAATTAACTATCTAAAAGTAGTTTCTATTTATAGAAATTATTGTTAATTAACTATAAAAATGTTCAAAAGTGAATACTTAAACTAAATATATGCATTATTCTTATTTATCATTGATGGGTTCCTCCATATTATTCTTCAACATTTCTATGGTTGTTGCTAGGGTCTCAATATCCAATAACCAAAGCTCAGGTGTGGGAGGCTTCTTTTTAAGTGTAATTTTGGGTAAGTTTGCTATCCTTGTCTTTGTAGATCTCTTTCTTGTTCATCCTGCTAGGATGTCCCCTATCATATATATATGTGCAAAAGTTGATTTATATTTTTTTGGGAAGTTTCAAGATCAATTAAACTTTGTTCTCCTAAATTTTTGAGATGATTTATCATAAACCTTTTAAGTTTCCCTTTTTTAGTTTAGGATTAATTTTCAAATACAATTCATTATCCCTCAAGTCATAATATGAATTAATGTTAGTTTGATAAGCTGACCTTTGAGTTTTTCTATTGTTTTGAATAGTTGAACAAAGTAACAATTCTGAGATTGCCACCTTTTAAGTTTACTATATCTCTACTTAGGAAATCCTAGATCATATCTTAAATATAATTATAACATCTTTGAAAAATAACTTAATACTAGGTCAAATTACAAATAAATAATATTGACCTCATTTTGTAATAAATAAAATACTCTCATAATGGTGAAGAAACTAGCCTTTTTTTTCATGATAAAACTAGGCATGTTAAATTTCACCACTAATACATTTGATAGTTGGTAAAAATGAATTAATTATTTTTCTTAAAAGAGAAAATTGTTGGCACAATGACAAAAAAAGAAGTAAGGATTAAGTTTGTCACATTTAGACCTGTATTAATTTTTTTTTGGTTCTAGAAAACTTACAAGAGAATTTTCATTATGTTGTGAGATTCATGACTTCAAAATGATATTAATTTTCATTTGGAAACTAACATAGCCTTTCATATCACAAAACTATTATTAGGTCAAGATCATTTGATTTAATGCATGACTTCCTTAATTTTTTTGAATTCTTTGGTTAATTTAGATTACACTATAGGCCATCAATCATGACTGATCCAACTTGAATTTCATAACTTGCTTATGAAGACCTACTCAAGAACAAATACTATGGAAGTTAATAGAAAAATGAGACCTTTTTTGTGTGTCATTGTTAAGATAGGCAAACAAACAATATGTTGAAAAGAAGAAAAAATTTATTTTCTTGTGTATTATGATCATTATTATTTCTTATGTATTATGGTCATTAGAATTCCAATGAACCATTAATTTGTCTAGTCTTCTTAGAAATATTTTATTTTTAATAAAAAACTTACATAGATATAGATCCTTTTAAAAATTATATCTCAACACCTTAGATAGTTCATTGGCCTAAGAGGAGCTATGAAAGATACATGTGTAATTTATTTTATTCTTATTCATTTCTTTACTAATAAAAATTAAACCTATTCAAAAATTATTAATGATGCTACATACTTGGAATCCTTTACCCAATCGAGTACTTAGGAACAAAAGATGATAACCAATCGCTAAGCCTGGAACCACCAAACTAGATAAATTTTTGGAAATATAAAGTTGAATATGTCATTCGGTCTATCACCCTTGACCTCCTTAACCATCCCTATGTTCTCCACGCCCCTTTTTCCTCGTCTAATTTCTTTGCATCTCTATTTTTTAAAACTAATGGAATTATAAACAAATTTTCATGAAGAAATCACGCCCCCTCTCTTACTCCATAATCAATCATTTATCTTTGCTTCATGCATAGATGATGGTGTAAATTTTTGAAATGTGGCATATAATCATAGTTCTATTTATTTTCACCAAGTGATGTGGAGTCCTCTTTCCTTCCACACCCCTACCATCTCATGCATATGTGTGTGGCATAGAACTTAGAATCAATTGTAAATTCTAATCCATTAACTTTAATGATTTGAAAGAGGTGGTGTAGTTATAATTTTAACTCTTAGTTTATTCATCACTTAAGATGTGGAAGCATAACTTCCTTAGTGTTGTAGTCATTTGGAGTTTCAAATTTAACTTAGTTTGTTTAGCATGCGATTTGACATTGATTATTATCATGACATATAAATGGTCTAAATAATAGAGTAACCTAAGTCTTACAATTAAAGGATTTGTGACAAAATTCCATAGACATTCAAGAATTCACATAATCATTTACCAATATAATATATTTTCAATGCTTTAAATACTTAGAATATATGAAAAGGTTTGGAAATGTCTTTGAAACTTAACATAAATATAATGAAAAGTATGAAACTAAGGCAAGGAAAACATGACATTTCTAAGGCTCATCACTCACCCCACCTTGGCTCTTTGCTTGTCCTCAAGCAGTTCATGGTATTTGATTGTATTGTAATGTAATTTCCTTGTAATCCATTGTGTTAGCGACCCCTTCACCATGCTTAAGGTAGAATCCCTTTTACTTAGATATCCTCTCCCATTTGGCCTACTCTGCTACCCCTATTTCTTCCCTTCTTCCTGTTCAATGTGGAATTGGAAACACGAGAAGGGGAGGATGAAATATTAGATGGAACCAAGTAATATGATGTTGAAGGGAGGTTGTGATATACTTGTGTGCTCTTTTAACTATTTCCAAGTAATTGAAAGTAGAATGGGGTTCCTTCTTTTTCAACTCTTGCATCAACTCTTTCCATTTGTATTATGAGAAAATAAGTGCTTCTCTTGTTGTTACTGCTACTAGTTCTTGGAATCTTTTTTAATCTTGTTCCCTGCATTCCAAAATTTTCCTCTCCACCCAACATCTGTCCACAAATTTAATCAATTCCTCCACCATCCTTTGGGGATCCTCTACCTCTTCTCTAATATGGAGGGGAAGTGACTTCTCCCTTTCATGATAATCTCATTGTATTTGTCCTCTCTAATGTTAATTTCTAAAAAATGAGGCTAATACATTTATTTGAATATATCCCACAAAGATAAGTCTATTCCAGGTAGTGTCATAGGGAATGATTAGATTATGCAAATAGAACTCACATAATTGATCTTGCATATCTAGTGTGGCCTCTTGATAGGATTTTAAGAATGATTTGGGTGAAGATAAGGAAGCTAGGAGTTCACTAATTAGTTGGGTGAATTGAAAACTTAAAATTTTCTCATACTAAAATAGAGTGTAAACCTTTGTAGGAGGTCTGCATTTCAAAAGTTGAACTATTTTATCAGCCATTTCTTCTATTTTCACCTTTAATCTTTTAATCTTAGAATATTTATTTTCAACCTCTCTAATGTGTGTCACTATCAACTCATATTTTTCCTTATCCCATTTCCTTTATGACTGGGATAATTATTCTATTTTGTTCAATAATTAAATTCCAAGGGTAACCATGGTAGGAGTTTTTGGCATCATTGGATCTTCATTTTGATTCTTAGGTTGTGGAGTTTTCTTGTTAATTTTAATGATGGCTAGCTATGCCAATTTATCCAAACTTTCTCCTTGCTATTCATAAACATGCAATTATTTCTCTAATTCTTTGACCTTATTATCCAACCCATTCTCTCTTTGTTGTATCAATTGATATGCTCTTATAGTTCCCTTATTTTCTATAGAGTTGCCTACAACTCCTTATTTTCATCTTTTCCTATTAAAAAAATCACTCATTTTCTAAAAATATATCTTCTTCAGTCTTAGTTGATGAAGCAAATTATTCTTTAGTAGTTGTACTATTATAGGGTATGTGATTCTTCCTTGTTATGAATAAATCTAGTTTCAGAATTTGAGCTGGTGCTCAAATACATAAATTGTACTCTTTGATTGTTGTCAATCAATAGTAATTTTTTCTTCTTGTGGGTCTATTTCATAATCTATTATAACAACATTTTCTGGCTGAGGTTTGGCCTTTCCTTTTTTAGTTCTCTTCTTCTTAAGGCGGTGTGACCTCCTTTTAGGCTACACCAACCTTCTTTGCTTATTTTTGGGTGCAAAAGAAGAGGGTGTACTTTTTATTTTGTGATGCTTGGGAGCTTGGAAGGGTTTTTAGTGGTATCAGGGGTTTCCAACTTTGTGGTTGTTGTGGGTTGTGCCCTAGAGTCTGCAGGTTAGATTTCTTGCACTTCTAGCTTTGACTGGGCATCTATGATGTGGGCGGGTGATGTACTGTGTGAGGAAGAGGGTACATGTTCCTCTTTAGTAGTTGTAGATGACTCATTCAACTCTTGAGCCTTGTTTGTTTCTTCTAACCTTGTCCTCATAAGTATGTCATTAATATTGTTACAAGCTAGAAAATTTCCCAAAGCACATCACAGAATTGAATTCTAAGGCTCCTTTTTATCAACAAGATGACTAGACAATAACGAGAAAAAACATATTGATTCCTCTTTCTTCTATACTCAACATACATTCATTTCAAAAAATTATATAGGAAATTAGGGACATTCCCAAGCCTCTGATGGTTAAGGTGACTCAAGAGTTTAAAATGTATTGTATATAGAAGAGACTCCTACCATTACAAGTTAAATATTTGACTATATATGAAGCAACAAATGCTCATAACTATGGTAGAGAAATTCTTTTAGTACCTTGTACCGAGGAGTCCAATTTCTTTCCTAGATGTGTCATTTCGTGTTGTGATTGCATCTACTTGTGCACTAGAAATTATTCTCTCACCATGGCAATCCAAACTTTGGTAATTACTACTCACATCCACTTCAAACCTTTGATTATGGCCTCATCATTCATAATGTATTTGGGAATTAAGGAAGTCATTACTTCATTATACTTAGAGATGATGAAACAATCCAACCATCCAGCTAGTTGGAAGATGGGTGGACACAATTGGTCTTCCAATAATAAATTATGTGTTGTCAGTTCTCATTTGATAATGTCTCCTCCCATTTTGATTCAATCTATGATTAAAATTGCTTGCTTCTCAAGCCTTAATCCCTTTTCTTTTGAGTACTATAACCTCTGTGTTTGTAACTTTTGTGACTTTTCAAAAACTCAAGATGGTGTATGCAATTATAGTGTATGCAACTATTTTCTATTTTTGAAAATGAATCTTGAAAGCAACTAAACCAATTCCTCTCAACTTAAAGTTTCTATTTGTCAACAAAATGGAAAGGTACAAGATTTGTGGAGGGAATCAATTTGTACATTGTAGAGATATGATACTACAAAATAAAATGAATTTACAAATAATAAAACTAACATTTATAATATAATGATAAAAAATACCTAATGATGCAAAGATGGAAAGGTGGTATGTGAGGTGATGTGGACACCATCATGTAGTAGCTTGGTGAAAGAAATAAAATGATGAAAGTAAGTACTATGGGAAGCTTTGTCATATAAGGAGTTATTAAAACAATGACACATGTTCAAAAGGGATTGATACGAGAAATGGAAGTTGCAACATGTATGGGTTTTATTTATAATTAAATGATATGCTGCATGTAAAGCATAGTGAATAGGAGTGGTTGCATTTAGGAATAATCAAAGTGATGCGTAGCTAAAAGTGATAGTGGTTGTGAGTATAGTGGTAGTGAATTGGAGTTAGTTGTTGTGGGTAGCAATAAAATAAGTCCCTTTTACAAATGACTTGGGGTTGTTGCTATAGGTCCAATGAACTTGTGTGTATCCATAAATAATTGTTTTTGATGGTATATTTTAATAAGCATCTTATTCTTTATTTTATATGCAATATTTTAATGGGAGGCTATGTTTTTGTAAGTTAGAGACTTGATCCTAACAAAATGACAAAGTTGAGTTTTAAAGCCAAAAGAGAAATACATATTCAATCCAAAATATCTACAAAATAATTTTAATGAAGACAACAACTTGACTATATTTTACATTCACATATATAAGTTAAAATCTACACCTATCAATCACAATATCATAAATTTATAGCATCAAACATTGCACATATAATTAAGTAATTTATGGCACAAGAAAAATATTTTCTACTATGGTAAGTAGAGCTTAGGGTTGAAGGATTGAATACCAAGGAGGTTGATAAGGTTATAGGCGAGGAATTGATGGAAGAAATGAAATATAACCTGGCTAAAATAGCTTCATCCAGATCAATGGTTACCCCATGAATGGAGGGAGAAGGTTAGATTAGATGAGGAAGATGAAGGAAGGTTGGGTAAACTTGTTTAATGGTTGGATTAAGGATGTTGTTAGGATAAAATAAGTTAAATTGGCGTTCTTATTTATATGTAAGAGAATTTAATCATGAAGCTTCATGAAAATATTCCTAATAAATACCCTCTATGTACATTAGAGTTAGGAATATTAAGAAAGAGGTTAAATAAATGAAAATGACCATTGGAGGGGATCATTTCAAGAACATAACTCTTATACTTAATGTAAATCAAATAGCATGAAAAACAAGGTTATATGTTTCTAATAGTTCTAACATGTGGGCATGCTATTGACACATCTCAATGATATTGTCAACCTATAGGATTGAGGCTATTTGATCTATCATATGGAACTAACAAGGTAAGTTCAAGTGTGTAACTATATTAAAGATACAAGTAGGGTCCACTAAGTCACCATTGACATACATATTTCTTTAAAGAAAACAATAATCAAGCTTGATAGATACACAAGACCTTATTGTCTATTGTGAGAAATATCTTGACCTGGTAAAAAGAAAATTGGTAATACAAGGGTGATGAATAAGGGGGATATTAATAGAAAGAGAATCCTTTAGGGGGATCTATAATATGTGATGGAGGAGGAGGGGAATGATATTTGATATACCATTAATGGAACTTTATATATATATATCCAAGAAAAAATAGATAAATTCAGGAGAGGGATATATTGTGGATGTTATTAAGGTGATAAAAGAGGTGGAGTCAGTCTAGGTGAAAAAATTCAAGTTGGAAATAAGGGTCAAACAATAAAAACTTATAATTTATTAAATGATGAAATTAAGGTCCCTTATACCTAGATTATCTTATTATAAATAATATCATATATTAAGTGTCATAGGAGTTCATAAACCTAAATTTTTTGTGTCATTTTTGTTAGTTAAATTTAGTAATCTCTATATAGTAATCCCTATATAGACTTGTAAAATAGAATCTTATAAATGTGTTAGAGAGGAAAAGTGTAGATTGTTCCACTTTTTTTTCTTCTTGGTTAAGGAGGTATTTCCAAAGGTTAGACATAAGATAATTAAAGATAAATAATAATACAACTATTAGTGAGTCATACCTCATGTCATGAGGATTAAGAGACCCTTAGAATTGTTGCTTAGTATCAATGTAATTCTTTAACATAATAGACCATTTAAATAAAGATGTAGAATTTTCATGCAACTTCATATGTGTATAATTGTATTCCCTATAACACTTATGAATAAGAACTTGTTCTACATATACACACATGCAAGTGAGACATCTTTATAAAATATATAGCAAATTCACTCAATAATCTTATTCTTTATTTTATATGCACCATTTTAATGGGAAGCTATGTTTTTGTAAATTAGAGTTTTGATCCTAACAGAATGACAAAGTTGAGTTTTAAAGCCAAAAGAGAAATACATATTTAATCCAAAAGATCTATAAAATAATTTTAATGAAGACAAATTGACTATGTTTTACATTCACACATAAAAGTTAAAATCTACACCTATCAATCACAATATCATAAATTTATAGCATCAAACATTGCACACATAATTAAATAATTTATGGCACAATAAAAATATTTTCTACTATGGTAAGTAGAGTTTAGGGTTGAAGGATTGAATAGGAGGGAGGTTGATAAGGTTATAGGTGAGGAATTGATGAAAGAAATGAAATATAACCTGGCTAAAATAGCTTCATCCAGATCAATGGTTACCTCATGAATGAAGGGAGAAGGCTAGCTTAGATGAGGAAGATGAAGGAAGGTTTGGGTAAACTTGTTTAATGGTTGGCTTAAGGATGGCGTTAGGATAAAATAAGTTAAATTAGTGTTCTTATTTATATGTAAGAGAATTTAATCATGAAGCTTCATGAAAATATTCCTAATAAATACCCTTTATGTACATTAGAGTTAAGAATATTATTTAAGAGACTTTAAGAGAGAGAATGTATTGGTAAGAAAGAAATTAAAATTTTCACCTTCTAATTAGGGCTTGATCTACAATGTGTACACTTGGATGAAAAAACTAACCAAGTAGGCCCCTATGTTCAATTGAACTTGCATTCCATAAAAATATACATTATATATATATTCTAAATCTAAATAAATATAAAGTTTTGGACAAATAAAGAGTAAAATCATTCTAAACCCATTTTATTTTATGAGAATGTGAATTTAAATTTAAGTAGAAATTTATCATCACTCTACATTGATCAATACTTGTGGATCTATGAATGTTTCCTATCTCATTGTACACAAATTAAATTTTGGAATAATGAATTATAGTAGTATTGGGTGAATATGATGGCTAAATAAAGAGGGATGTGGAGGAGGTCAAGGGTTTTATACTCTAGCATAGAAGATAATAGGAGAGTGGCTTGGTTTCATTGTGTTGATCCTATACATCTTGTTTTTTAGTTGTCCCATTTAGGACAAGGTCAATAGTGGAGGTTGGGACATTAAGGGTGGGAGATGTTGACTTTATAAAAATAGGATGTGAGTGTGGAAATGGTTAGGAATGGTTGTAGTCCACTAAGTGAGAAATAGGTGAGATAAGTGAATGGTAAGGGTTGAGAGGGTAAATGATTTTTCTAACACAAAAATCACATACTAATTTGGAGGCATGCATCTCCATCATAAGTAGAAGATGTTATTCCTTTGGTGCACATATTTTTCCTAGTCTATATAGCTTTTAATATAGAGTTTGTAATGACTCTTAGATATAGAGTTAGAATTCAATTGTACAACTTGGAAATGACTCTTAGATTATTGATTATTGTCTATTAATAGAGTTCAATAGAATGTGATATTAATACATAATGGAAGTAATTGGAACATGTAGGGTTATTCTTTCAATTATTATCCATGATTGAAGAGTGTTTACCTCTTGTTATTATTAATGATATTATAGTATGGATATGAATATATGACTATGAAATTTTTTATTTAAGGAGATACTTTTAGATTTGTTGTTATTTCTTATTGGACCTTCCTAAATGAGAAAAATTCAAGTTAAAATTTGAATCTATTTGTGTTTGTGTCTAGACTCTTTTTGGCATAATGAATCTATTTATGTATGTGTTTACACTATTTGGCATAGAAGAATCTTTTTATGCCAATGTTTCCAAGTTGCATTATTTTAATTATGCATCAACTATTCAAAACCTATTTCTTCAAGAGTCTTAATCAATTAGACTACATTGGCTATAAGAAATTTAGGGGTTGCTTCTACTACAAATGAGAAAATAGATTTTTTAAACCTAGGTTGACCAATGGTGGATCCAAGGATAATTTTCTTTCAAGTACATGGGTTGGCTTGCCTTTATTAATTTGCTCCACACTCAAGAAAACTTTCCTAGGAAACCAATACATACATATAAATAAATGTTATAAAAACATATTTCAAATATACATAATAGAGGTTTGTCATTGAACTTGATTATAAATAGTTCAAGTTGATTATAGAGCATCAATAAAGCTAAATACACAACTTTGCAAATGATATGCATGCTTGAAAATTATGGGAAGAGGTGGTCTAGTAGGGTTTGACCTAAAAATTTATGTCTATATGATAGGCTATAGTATATTAGGAGAGGCTTTAAGCCTAGTTATCATCTCTTGCTTGCCATATTCACTAGCATGAATGTAATAAGATTTGATTAATGTATGGTAGGCATTCTAATGCCTTACAAACACTTTTGTTCAATGAGATATTCTTTTGTTTCTTGTGGGATTTTGTCAATATTTTAGGGATAATTAAATATGTTTATTTATTGACTTCCTTATTTCATGTGTTTATATGTATGTGCAAGCTTTGTTCTAGTGCTATTTTACAAGCATGTCTTCATCCTCTTTCCCAATTGTTACTTTGTTGCATGTAGAAAGTCATGTAAAATAAAGGTATATAGACTACAGGTATGTAATTTTATCTTTACATTTTGTTTGCACTTTTACATTCATGTAAATCTACATAGATTATGTGCATTCTTAAATAAACATGAAAGGATATAATATTGCACTCTTGAGTGGGATGCCATGGTACATAAGGTGGTGTGGAGTTTAAAATTATCAAGAAATCCTTACAAGATTCTTCTAAGTATAGTTGAATGTATTTTATTTCGCTTATATTTTAAAAATGTTTAGATGATCAGTCTTACCCTAATCCCCATCCCTGAACGCTTGATTACTAGGAGCATCTTTCATTTCCCAGACTGCCTACATACCCTACTTCCAAATGGAATCAAGACCCTATGTTTTATGTGAACTATTTAAAGTGGATACACAACCCTTTTCTAGTGTTCTTCTTCCCTAGACAATTCCTCTATGATTGCTACCCAAAAGGGAAGATTGAATAATAAATGGTCAACTTGACCATTATTTTTTTTCTTAATAACATTCATATATACCCTATTCCTCTAATAAATTTCACCCTTGACCCATTCATATATCAATAAATATAACTTCAATCCTGATTTACATAAAAGAAATCCTACTTGGGTTATCTATGTTGATACTAACAACTTTAGTTTATTTATTTTATCTTTTTAGATTATCAATCCAAAGGGGATTTCCCATCCTTTGGATTAAAAAAAAGTCCCTTATCTCCCCAACGATTTATAGGGATGATACCACAAATGCCATTATTGCAGCTATGTTAGGCTATAGATACAATAGCTCAAGTGCAATGGTATTAAGCATAAACATGAGTCAGAGGCACCATTAATACCAAGCGTTTCTAGTTTTTATTTTTCCATTCTTTATTATGTTTTATAATTTTTTTCTAACATAAATTAAGTCTTCTTCATAGATAAATATTTCATAATAACTTTTAAACATTATATTGTGTAAAAGAATTAATAGCATTCATGAAAAGGATAATACTCAAGATTTAAATAAATTTAAACATGGCATGATTCCATTATTAATGAAGTGATATGTAATAAAATTTCCCATCATGTACTAACACTTATTCATAAAATAGCTATTCACTATAGGTATCATTCATCCAATACAGAACAATATTTTTTGTCAATAGAAAGAATGCTTAACTTTCATCTTTTATCCTTTAAAACAATTAACTATCTAAAAGTAGTTTCTATTTATAGAAATAATTGTTAATTAACTATAAAAAATGTTCAAAAGTGAATACTTAAACTAAATATATGCATTATTCTTATTTATCATTGATGGGTTCCTCCATATTATTCTTCAACATTTATATGGTTGTTGCTAGGGTCTCAATATCCGATAACTAAAGCTTAGGTGTGGGAGGCTTCTTTTTAAGTGCAATTTTGGGTAAGTTTGCTATCCTTGTCTTTGTAGCTCTCTTTCTTGTTCGTCCGACTATAATGTCCCCTATCATATATGTATGTGCAAAAGTTGATTTATATTTTTTTGGTAAGTTTCAAGATCAACTAAACTTTATTCTCCTAAATTTTTGAGATGATTTATAATGAACCTTTTAAGTTTCTTTTTTTAGTTTAGGATTAATTTTCAAATAAAATTCATTATCCCTCAAGTCATAATATGAATTAATGCTAGTTTGATAAGTTGATCTTTGAGTTTTTCTATTGTTTTGAATAGTTGAACAAAGTAACAATTCTTAGATTACCATATTTTAAGTTTACTATATCTCTCCTTAGGAAATCGTAGATCATATCTTAAGTATAATTATAACATCTTTGAAAAATAACTTAATACTAGGTCAAATTACAAATAAATAATATTGACCTCATTTTGTAATAAATAAACAACTGTCATAATGGTGAAGAAACTAGCCTTTTTTTTCATGATAAAACTAGGCATGTTAAATTTCACCACTAATACATTTAATAGTTGGTAAAAATGAATAGATTGTTTTTCTTAAAAGAGAAAATTGTTGGCACAATGACAAAAAAAGAAGTAAGGATTAAGTTTGTCACATTTAGACCTGTATTAATTTTTTTTTGGTTCTAGAAAGCTTACAAGAGAATTTTCATTATGTTGTGAGATTCATGACTTCAAAATGATATAAATTTTCATTTGGAAACTAACATAGCCTTTCATATCACAAAACTATTATTAGGTCAAGATCATTTGATTTAATGCATGACTTCCTTAATTTTTTTGAATTCTTTGGTTAATTTAGATTACACTATAGGCCATCAATCATGACTGATCCAACTTGAATTTCATAACTTGCTTATGAAGACCTACTCAAGAACAAATACTATGGAAGTTAATAGAAAAATGAGACCTTTTTTGTGTGTCATTGTTAAGATAGGCAAACAAACAATATGTTGAAAAGAAGAAAAAATTTATTTTCTTGTGTATTATGATCATTATTATTTCTTATGTATTATGGTCATTAGAATTCCAATGAACCATTAATTTGTCTAGTCTTCTTAGAAATATTTTATTTTTAATAAAAAACTTACATAGATATAGATCCTTTTAAAAATTATATCTCAACACCTTAGATAGTTCATTGGCCTAAGAGGAGCTATGAAAGATACATGTGTAATTTATTTTATTCTTATTCATTTCTTTACTGATAAAAATTAAACCTATTCAAAAATTATTAATGATGCTACATACTTGGAATCCTTTACCCAATCGAGTACTTAGTAACAGAAGATGATAACCAACGCTAAGCCCCGAACCACCAAACTAGATAAATTTCTTGGAAATATAAAGTTGAATATGTCATTTGTCTACTTCACCCTTGGACCCTCCTTAACAATCCCTATGTTCTCCATGCCCTTTTTCCTCGCCTACTTTTTGCATCTTATTTTAAAAATAATGGAATTATAAACAACCTTTCACATGAAGAAATCACGCCCCTCTCTCTTACTCCATAATCAATCAATAATCTTGTCATGCATGATGATAGTGCAAATTCTTGAAATGTGACATATAATCATAGTTCTATTTATTTCACCAAGTGATGTGGAGCCTTCTCCACCCCTACTATCTCATGCATATGTGTGTGGCAGAACTCAGGGAATCAATCAGAAATTTAATCCATTAAATTTAATGATTTGAAAGAGTGTGTAGTTATAATTTTAACTCTTAGTTTATTCATCATTAAGATGTGGAAGCATAACTTCCTTAGTGTTGTAGTCATTTCAAAGCCTAAATTTAACTTAGTTCAAGTTTAATATGCTGATTTTGACATTGATTATTATCATGACATATAAATGGTCTAAATAATAGAGTAACCTAAGTCTTACAATTAAAGGATTTGTGACAAAATTCCATAGACATTCAAGAATTCACATAATCATTTACCAATATAATATATTTTCAATGCTTTAAATACTTAGAATATATGAAAAGGTTTGGAAATGTCTTTGAAACTTAACATAAATATAATGAAAAGTATGAAACTAAGGCAAGGAAAACATGACATTTCTAAGGCTCATCACTCACCCCACCTTGGCTCTTTGCTTGTCCTCAAGCAGTTCATGGTATTTGATTGTATTGTAATGTAATTTCCTTGTAATCCATTGTGTTAGTGACCCCTTCACCCTGCTTAAGGTAGAATCCCTTTTACTTAGATATCCTCTCCCATCTGGCCTACTCTGCTACCCCTATTTCTTCCCTTCTTCCTGTTCAATGTGGAATTGGAAACACGAGAAGGGGAGGATGAAATATTAGATGGAACCAAGTAATATGATGTTGAAGGGAGGTTGTGATATACTTGTGTGCTCTTTTAACTATTTCCAAGTAATTGAAAGTAGAATGGGGTTCCTTCTTTTTCAACTCTTGCATCAACTCTTTCCATTTGTATTATGAGAAAATAAGTGCTTCTCTTGTTGTTACTGCTACTAGTTCTTGGAATCTTTTTTAATCTTGTTCCTTGCATTCCAAAATTTTCCTCTCCACCCAACATCTGTCCACAAATTTAATCAATTCCTCCACTATCCTTTGGGGATCCTCTACCTCTTCTCTAATATGGAGGGAAAGTGACTTCTCCCTTTCATGATAATCTAATTGTATTTGTCCTCTCTAATGTTAATTTCTAAAAAGTGAGGCTAATACCTTTATTTTAATATATCC
>VDFB02096200.1:0-87209 GCA_007258455.2 Sequoia sempervirens | reverse complement strand
TCTTTTCAGATGTCTGTTGCTGGATATGTATTTTCAAGTGTTGCATCGGTCTGGAAATGACTGCATCTTTATCTAAAGGGGTCGAAGCTTTTTTGAAGAGTTGTATTATTCCATCTGAAGGCTGAATCGATATACTGTATAATCATTCATTAAAATTAATAATGAGTAAATATAAAAGGAAGGAGATAAAATTAGAATTTAGTTATGAAAAGGCAGATCAAATGAAGAGATGTGATCTTTATGAAGAGGCAGATCAAATGAAGAGATGTGATATTTATAAAGAGGCATATAAACATTGAACAACATATATATGCATCTTTAATATTCAGTTTGCTGTGTGGTTGTGTGTGTAAGAAAGCATTCAAAATCTGAAGTCCCATCTCCTTGTGTGGGCTAAGTGTGAGATCATTAATCACCAAAGGCAGATTGGAGGTTTGGGATAGTGCAGGTCAGATTGAAGGCATCATCTTGCAACCATCAAGTCAAGGTTGGTGCCTTGCATTAGGGGCTAGTACTCCTTGTAGGTAGGTGCCTACTAAAGTTATAAAGGTTTGGATGTTCCTTGTAGGTTGTGTCCTACTAAATTATCCAGTTGTAAATCTGTAGGCTGGTGCCTACTTTGTAAAAATTATTTCAATAAAAGTTGTGGCAACTTGTGTAAATTGGTTCATCTCAAATAGTTGATGTATATTTAAAGTTGATAAATAAGTAAGAAGGTAAAAATTTGTTGATATACTGATTCACCCCCCCCCTCTCAGTATATCTTTGTGCTCTTCATATAATTTATTCTAACACATACTGTATCATTCCCTTACTCATCTGAGATAGAAATTCAGTCCATATAGGAGATGGAGAGACCTGGAAATGAATAAACCAGTTTCCTAACAGGTCAGAAAACAACATCTTAGGATCTGATTTTTGGAAAATCAGCATCCAAGAAAATAAACAACTGCTGCAAAACTAAAAATTAGAATCCAAAATATTAAATCTGCTCATATCCACAGCTAGAAATAGTCTCTCTGAAGATTTTATTACAGAAAAGAACCTTTCTTTGCTTAAAATTTCTCTCCAATCCATTTGTTGATGAACAAATGTATCCATCAAGTGGCTGGTAAGGAAGGGAACAACATCATTATTTCTGAAATTTTGATCCTTATCCCTTCAAAGAACCTTCCTACAATACCCCAAAAGATTTTTCATTTCACATCGAGGATGCCAAACAAGGATACCTGACCAAAAACGATCCACGATGTCCCTGAAGAAATTTACAACACATTCCTAAGTGTCAAACAATTCCTAATGCACACTCAAGAAAATATTGACTTCTTTGGTGAACCACTAAAGTCTATCGATGAAAATTTCAAAAACAAGGGAGCCTGAACCAAACATTGTCTTCCAATCCAACTCCGAAGAAATGTTAGTGTGAGCATTACTCAATCGAAAGGATAAACTGTCAAGCATGTAAACAATATGTCTTACCAAAACAAGTTTTGACAACACCTTGATGTCAAAGATGGGAAAGTCATCATGAATCAGCAAATCCGATATGGCAATTGAATTCTCTAAATCTCTTATGCATCCACTTACAAGCAAGCTTAGAGGATTATCAATCACAGAGTATAACTCGTCCCCACATTCTCGAAGATGTTTGAAATCAGCTAGCTGGTCTCTGTTGATGTGTTTTTCATGACCGCACCAACGCAGAATAAAGTCGCCAACGACTTCCCTATTCTCTCTTGATCAAAGTATTCCGCACGCTAAGATTGCAAGAAAGTTCGTGTGTTCAACTCCAAGGTTCTTTCAGTGTGAATAGGCTCAGTTGGCTCGATGTGATTTGCTGGTATTTCAAGGGGACTTACAGAATTGTTCGGCAGCGGAGAAAGGAATTCAAATGCTCGAAAGATTTGTCTATGAAGTGCGGGTTCCCTAAACTAACTAGAAAGTACTAAATTGAAAGAGGTGCAAGGTTAAGAAGGTTCTAATCTACTCTAGTGCGTGGGACATGGCGATCAATTCTCACAAGCTTCAACCAGGCTCTGCTTTGCCTCGCTTTGGACAGCCTCCACAAAACCGGTGCAATCTTCAAAGGAGTAGCTCAAGGTGTTTAGATCACAACTTAGCATGAAAATACCATCACAACGACGCATATAAACATACAAATCATGATCGAAGTTAAGTACATGATATTCCAGTTGACCACACAAGGCGCATTCACCATCAGCGAACACACTAGTGGTATGGATAGACGAAGTTTGCTCAAATTGAAGACCACCTTCCACAATTAACATCTACTTGCATGGAATGAAAATTATACTACTTTGAACTATTTTATGCTACCATTTGAATCGGAAGGACGAAGAAACCTTGCTAGCTACTCACAACAAAGACAAAATTCACCATCAATGAAAAACTCTTTTATTGAGAGAGTGTTCACAATAATTTCTTACAAAGTTTTCAAAGGGAAAACTTTCCCTCTTCTTCAAACTACACTATCAATCTATACTAAGCTACTTCTAAGTTGTCCCTCTATTCTATGTCTACTGTCTAACTCTAAGCTAATGAGATACAAATGAGGGGGACTCCCCCTTTTATAGTTGGCCAAGTCCAACGGACGGCTCAGATTACAATTGGCTAGATGGCCCAGATTGTGCCACCTCAACCCTAAACAAGACTCGCCCTAAAAACAGCCACCAAGAGTAGTGGGGTAATAAATGAGCCATTAATGGTCACCATCTTCTAGAAGATTCCAGCTTTGAAATGCGTTCACACTGCTCTGTTGTTCGCGTTCAGCCAATTCTATTGATCGCTTGGAGGAGGGTAAAAGAGTCTCTAAGATTGCCTCCTCAGATAATAAAATTTGATAGAATCTGGAGTTCAACTGCTCTTGATCTTCTTCTTGACGTTGTTCTTCAACTTTGCTCGAGCTTCCATTCTTTGTCACTTGAGTTATACTAAGTCCCAACACTTAGCCATTTTCTTGCAACTTTTCTTCCTTCGAAGTTGAAATGCCATCTTGGATTATTTTCTTCATCACTTAAGTCATCACCGCCTAGTCTCGACTTTCCTCCTGCAAAACAAGCAAGGAGAAGAGTATTAGAACATTTCATAATATAAATTCAACTTACTTACCAGGATTTTCATGTTTTGATCTCCAAAGCGATCACTTTCAAATTCATCCGCCAAGGCATTTTTAACACATTTTATCCCTTTCTTGCCTTAGAAATTTCTTCAAACTTTTACTTAGGAAATTCATCAACCGGTGCCCATCAAAAATCTCTATCCTGAAGGCTTCGGTGAACTGCGGAAGACACCAAAATCAAATCCTTGTCGACAATCTTCAATACCCAGAAGAAAATTTCTCTCAGAACGCATCAAATTCATGGGTATGCAACGAACGGGTTCATTTAATTCTTTGAATTTTGAACCTTAGAAAAATATTTCTCAATCAAATTTATCCTCATTCTTCATCTCTGGGAAAATTTTCCTTGCTCGGCCTTGAAAATTTTAACAATTTCATGAAGCTGGCACCTTCTGGCATATTTCACAGCCAATTCCTTCTTGCCTCAGAAAACTTTATCCCTTCAAGTCTAGGCGCAAATAGAGGGTCACACTTCAAGTTTCACATACTTAGAATATTTTTATCTTTCCACAAGTCAAAGGCGCAGTCAAGGGGTTGAGGTTCAAATTTTTCCATACTTAGCATATTTCCTAGCTCAACGCCTTGGAATCTTTCACTTTGCATGCATCACGCCTTGGAATTTCCACTTGCCTTCTAATACCTTGAGGGCGCATATGGCTAGGCAAGCTTCTAGTTTTCATAACTTAGAAAATTTCAAGGACTTCCCTCCTTTGTTGGGCGCATTTTAAAGGGTGCACTTCAAATTTAAAACACTTAGAAAATTTTTCAAGTTCTTCTTCTCTTTCCAGGCGCATATGGAGGGGTCTTCTCCCAATTTTGCAACACTTAGAACACTTTTAGCTAGCATACTACCTTGGCAAGGTGGGGCGCATTTCACCCCCTATACTTTCATTTTCAACCACTTAGAAAATTTTCCGTCTCTTCCTTGAAGCTGGGGTGCAAATGAGAGGGGCTACTTTCAATTTGTAACACTTAGAAATTTTACCCGACTTCCATTTGGCAAGGGTGCATTTAAGGTGTCCAACTTCAAGCTTAAATGCCTTCGAAAATTTTCAATCACCTTCTCTTCCCCTTGGGTGCAAATGGAGGGATGGACTTCAAATTTCACAGAGTTAGAAACTTTTTCAAATTTTTATGCAAGGTGAGGTGCATTTGAGGCCCTCTGCTTTTAATTTTCCACACTTTAGGCAAATTTCATGGAGCCTCTCATGAGTCAAGGCGCATTAAGGGGTGCGAAAAGCCAGAACGTGAGCAGAAAAAAATCAGGATTGCAGAAACTCCCAGTCAATTTTTTCGATTTCTGAATAGCAAAAAAAAACGGCTCTGATACCATAAAATAATATGAACAGATTATTTTGTATTGCTTAAATTTACAAAGAGCCAGAGGCTCATATATACAATACCAATGTTACAATAATTAGCAACTATCTAAAGATAGATTGCAAGAGAATCGCAACAGAATAGAGCATTAAAAAAGCCGGAAACTATCTAATATTAGAAACCTTCTAATATGAGTTGTAAGTAGATTTCTGCTCTTATTCATTTGATATATATAAGAGAGATCATTTCTTGTTGGCTTTTTTCTCCCTCGAGTAGGAGGGTTTTTCCTAGGGTACCTTGTTGTGTTCATTGTCTTATGTGTTGCATTTTTTGATTGCTTTCATTTATGATCTTAAAACTAATAAGCAGCCCATGTGTCTTGCATATTCATTTCCCCTAGACTTCAAATCATATTCAATGCCACCTCCTAATAGCAATTCCCATAATTCAAAGCTCCCATAATATTATATATGGACAGCTTCTTTAATAATAAACACACCTTTAATTTTCCTCCAATTAAATTTGCCAAAAACACGAGCGGTGGATTAAAGAGAATCTTTAGACTCTTCTCATTTTAAAATCTCCTTCCCTCCTAATGCCACGTTCCTCCAAAACTCTCTGTGGAGTCCTTGAGTAGTTACCATGACCTCATAAATGACCCCATTTATTTGGACGGTGGCTTCTCCCGGGATAAATCAAATAGACTTTATTGAACAAGGCAGCTCCAATTGTTATTTAAGCTCCAAATAACCATGCTCGACTGTTCAACTCCCTTTCCTCGACCTTCAAAGGAATTGAGCGACTGAGGCATTGACGCGGTAACTCCAATTTCATCTTTCCCGTTTCTAACTTCTCCTGTAACCAGAAGCTAATGCATTTACACCTGAAGATACAATAAGTCTTCAACTTCCCCTGTGTTCCTAATATTTCCTAGAAATTCTCAATTTTCAAACTCTCCCATTTACTATTGACTGCAGCCTCATAGCTTGTATCGGTTCTTTACTTGAATCGTATTATCTATGCCCTTCTTCCCCAATCCATGATTTCCTTCTAAGTTTCCTTCCCGAACTCATTTGCTTAGACATTTCTTCATTTGGCGGCGTAAAGAAATTGAATTGCATATATTTATAATTCTTCATCTCTTCATAAATAGGGCGGCAGAACTAAATCCAACATTCTAAACTGCTCCCTTGCTCCCGATAAATATCTATATTGATTTCAGTCCCCTTTATCCTTGAAGCAGCGGACTTAAGTTCACGGATTCCTTCGAATGTGAAACGACTTCAAGTTAATTGACAAGAGATAGCCTCAATATCTACATTTCCTCAAAGAATTTCAGCTTCTTATCAAATGGCACGTCAGTTTGACCAACATTCAATTCTTTTAATAAAATCAAACATCACTTTCCCAAGGCTATGGAGCAGCCAATAAATTAACTGCAGATGGGAATTAATAATAAAGAACTCTTCAAGTATAAACATCGCCTGCCACTAGTATCCACAATACCATGAAGAGTATAATCACCGATAAAGGAACTCAAATTGACACGGTTCCCACAATTCAAACTCAGCTTCCACAATTCAAACTCAGCTTCTTTATAAAGAATGATTCATAAAAAATGGAATAAGAAACAAGTAGGAAAACTTCGGCATATAATAATTCAATATCACCTATATGCTCACAGTCGTTCCAAAGGACTAAATTTTGCAATTCTCAAATTTTCTAATAAACTTGAAATTGGATTTCTTTCTCAACGACAAGATTAATAAGCATAGAATTTAGATTATCAAACCCCCATTAAACTAAACTGTTAATCACCAACACGACTCCTAAAATAGGGCTGTCAGCACCATTGAGGTTGTATCTTCCAACACTGTTGATGATATTCCAGTGTTCCACGGGCCTGGGGGACGGGGAAACGGGGGGACGGGGAAACGCGTTTCGGAGACGGGGGGACAAAGGGCCTTAGTTTGGGGACGGCAGGGAGACGGCGGGGGGACGGCGGCGGGGGGGGTGGCGCTGATATAGTTATACATATACTTATAGTACTTGAAAAACTAGTTTTGAAAAGATGTATAATAGTATAGCAGTATAAGAATTACATTTCAAATGAAACTATAGGAAATTAGTAAATTTATAACATGGCAAAATTTGAAATACTAAATCTAAATACGAAGATATTTGAATTGTCAAATTGGAGATTTCTATTATATCGCCAAAGGCCCAAATATGAATAACATTGATGATATGACAAAGTCTATAAAGATGATTAATTGATTACATGATTCATCATTAGTTCATTACAATAAGTAGCATTACAAAATGAAAACTGAAAAGACAAAATGCCAAAATGTCGAAACTCAAAATGTAGTGAATGGAGGCCTCTAATCATCTCCAAACTCCCCATCACTGGAACTGCTAGACTCCACATGGTCAAGATCCCTCAAGCTCACACCAACCAGCCCTGCATCTGAAGTGGTAGGATCATCCTCATCAATCTGTGAAGGCTCCTCTGGCTAGGCGTTTCCCAGTCTCCCGAGAAACTCCTAGACGTCTCCCCATAGAATTTGTTTTATGCGTCCATAGACGCGTCTCAACACGGGAGACGGCTAGGCGTTTCCCAGTCTCCCGAGAAACTCCTAGACGTCTCCCCAGGAGACTTGGAGACGTCTCCACGTCTCCAAGGAAACTTGGAGACGTGGAGACGTCTCCCCGTCTCCGGCGGCGCTTTGGTGGCGGTGGCGGGACGGCGGGGGACGCCAAGTACCCGTCCCCCCGTCCCCGGGACGTCCCCGTTTCCGAAACGGGTCACATTTTGGGGGGAAACGTGTCCCCGTGGTTCACTGTGATATTCTCTGTGAGAAGAGAATTTTGTCCTCACAAAGTTTTGGAAATTATCCAGCCAAATCCTATTACCAAAATTCAAAAATTCCCCCTCTTTAGCAATGAGCTCCAACAAACTCTTATTCTCTCCACTTTGTAACTCCAAGATTTCTTGAATTCTCCTTCTTTTCTTTTTTTTCACTTAATATTTAAATTCTTCTTAGGATTCACTTTTTTAAAAAGTAACTTGATTAAATCACTCAACTTTAAATACTTAAGTTACTCTAACAACATTAAATAATTAATTTAAGTTGCCTTAATATTTTAACTTTCATGGCAACTTTAAATTAATTATTTAATTATATGCTGACTCAAATCGGGGACATTATAGTCCACCTTTCTCAAATATTGCTTGTCCTTAAGCAATGTCAGCACAACCACGAACTACTTGTTTGAGACAACCCGAAACCAAGTGTTATTCCAGGATCCCAAACCAATCTCTTGTAGTGACCACCCATCAGCCGTTGCGCCACTCTGATAAAAATAACCAACTCATCATTATCAATCAGGATTTGCCCTTCCTGTGATCCCTCAAAACAATCAACCTCTATCCCTAAATTGAATTCCCTTTGAAAAATAAAATCTACGCCATGAGAATTCACCTGCCAAGACACCTCAATAAAGATCACAGCTGCAATTATACTGCAAAAGACATTCATATTTCGCTGCCACAAAATCTACAAATACTTAAAATTGATCTGCTCACTAGACAAGTATGTAAAAATCAGATTCCCAATGTTAAAACAACAATTGTAATAAAGGAAACTTCTTGCATGCAAGGGTTTTGAGAGCCAAAATCTGGTTGAAGAGTCTTTCCAAATGTCAGAGCTATCATCACCATTGAGCACCCACTTATACATGAATCCTTTAATCATTGAAAATTCTAATCAAACAACCTGTATGCTAGTAACACAATTCATGTGTTGTCTGATCAAGAAATAAACAACAGCTTCAAATTTGAAATTTCGCCTCAAGCCCATACATGAAATAACTCCTAGAGTTATTCCTGGATCCCATATCTTGTATTCTTCATCATACATAGCAGTAGAATTGGGTTGGGTTTCATCCATCTCAAGATGTTCAACATTAATAGCAAATTCATGGAGTAAATTGCACTCATACTGTAAGAATCCCAACTAGATCCTGACCCAAACTGAACTGTTTTTTGGTTTGGTTTATGAATGTTTTGTTGCTCAGATTTGCATAAAACTTTAAGATAACAGATATGCAAGAAATACAATGATTTTTGGAATTGAAACAACCTTCTATTTTGCGAAACAAGTCTGATACAATTATTTGCAGGTCTGACTTTTATTTTTCAGACTTTCACAATACTCAAAAAATGATTATAAATGATACCAATGACATCCACAAAACATACTCGTTGATAGCTCCTTATATTAGATGAAATAGATGATACAATAATGCCAAAATAAGAATGATAGGAGTAACTGCTGCTACAGTCTCCAGCTATGACTGAGTTGCAGAAAGGGCTCTAACAGTTCCTCAAAATAGACGCCCAAGGCTGAAGATGTGAAGTACAACTACAAAACCAACAACTCCTTCAACTGGAATATAATGATATGCCAAAAATAGATGCCAAGACTGAATATAATCAGATCACATCTGAAGATGCAATTTCTAGCCACTAAACTGGAAACCCTAGTCGCCCAAAATTTGCAAACTTCATGAAACAAATGCTATTTCACTCAAAAATGTCCTTAGTCTGGATTGCCCAAGGTAGATTTGCCCAAAGAAATCTGTAGACCTCCAAATCTGATGACCTCCAAATCTGATTTTTGACTAGGAACTTGTCTTCAAACCCTAGCTGTAAAATGCACCAAGTTTGCACAATTCTTCCCTATGATGAAACTGAGTGATTTCACCTCTCAAACAAGGGTAAGGGAGCATCACCATACCCAACTCAAGGGAACACCACCTTGAGGAAATTCTGAAAACTTATTTCAGACAAGAGAAAGCAAGTATCAATGCATAAAACATAATAATCTCACAACCCTCCATGCCTTTAAATAAGGCTTCTAGTCCAAACCGCCCTTAGAAGAGAATCTGATTTGTTTTCAATAAAATATTCAATAACTTCATGGCTAAGGCACCTAAACCGCCCTTAGGGAAGATCTGATTTTATTTGATTAAAATATTCTCTGCCTTCTTCTCCAAGGCACCTAAGTCATCCTTATCCAAGGATTTGATTTGATTTATTAAAATATTCAATTTCTTCTTGGCTAAGTTTCCCCAAACCGTCCTAGGAAGATCTGATTGCCTTTTAGCCTTTTTGAGTATTTTAAAATTCTATTTTGGAAGCTTTCTTGAGCTGCCCCAAGGAAGAGATCAGATTTGATCTTAAAATACTAATTTTTGGTAGCTTCTCCCTTAAGTCACCTAAACTGCCATAGGAAGGGGAAACTTCTAGAAGTTGATCAGATTTGATGAGGTCAACTCACCTCCTTGCTTGCTTGTCCTCCTTGTTTGCTTGGTCTTACAAATAGACCTCCTTGTCTACTTTAACTTGAAGTAGACCTCCTTTCTTGCTTTGACCAGCAAGTAGACCTCCATGTGTGCTTTGTAGACCTCCTTGACTAGCAAGTAGACCTCCTTGTGTGCCATGAGATAATGATAAACTAAGATCAACATTATGCTTGCTTGGTTAAGGATAATTTCTAAACACCAAAATTTGATATGCTTGGCCAAAATCATTCCCTTAATCTTGCCATCTAACCCATGGGAATGCGGGTTGGGCTAGAATCTAGTCATCATGATGTCACTCCGAGAATGGGGACATTACACATACAAAGACAATTGATTGCTGCTAACTCTTGTAGAATCCACATTTTCTCCATTATTTCCAATGGTGTCTTTATATGTCTCATGCATACTTTCCTCCAATTCCGAATGCTCATCAATACCTGCTGAACCATGAAGTGTATCGAGCTGAAAACTGCCTTCAATACCTGCCATATCGGCTTATATCATGGCTGCAAACTGCATCTTCATATGAAAATTGATCCTCAAAATTCAAAAATTCATTTTTAGGATATGGAGTCAAATCTCTATCATCTTCAATCATATCAGTAGAATTAGAAGTTTTTTCATTCTCCATCACAAAAAGAGGATTATCAGTAAGCTGAAAAGAATTTCTATTCACTTGATCATCTTGCTGTTCCAACTTTGTGTTTGCCATCTTGGAAGTTTTCTCTAATTCAAAATCACTATTAAGCTCATCAAACTCATCTATTGCTAGCTTGTTTTTCCCAAAACTTACCTCATTTTCTTGCTCCTTAATCTGATTTGCAGCAGCTAACTGAAAATTTACTTCATGCAACAATATTTATGATTTCTCTTCAATATCATGGTTCTCAATTTCAGCTACATCCTCATGGCATAATTCACTTGCTGGATTATGTTCAGTATGTAATTCGTCCACTGTCTTAATTTCTTTTTTCAGCTACTTGTTCTTCATATGTCAATGTACTTTTCCCTTTTGAATGTTCTATTTTAAGCTCCTCATTATTCATGAATGGCTTCAACTTCCTCTCACATTTTTTGAAAACTTTGTAAACCAATCTATATGCAGCTGTAATAATAACCTGTTTTTGCTTCAAAACAACCAATAACATAGATAGGATGGGCTGAGAAATAACATTACTTTCATCAATAACCAAATTCATAATTGTTTGCATGGCTGCCATAACATTATCAACATGATATTTTTTGATTGTGGCAAGGAAATGGTGAAACATTTGGTAAATCAAATCGTCTAATCCCAAGTCTAACATGATGTTTCCCAATCTGAGTTTGGAAAATGTTTCAAGTATGAACACCTTCCTAGAAAAATGAAAACATTTAATATCATCCAAATCTTGGAAACTATCCACCATCAATTTGATTACCTCTTTCATTGTTTCATCATCATAAGGTACTGAGGAGCCAATATTCTCATGATTTCACTCAAACAAGCAGCAACCAACAATTTTACCTCTTCATCGGTATGTCTTAACCACATATGCTGACCCAAAGATGTCACGATAGGAACAAGAGCAATCTGCAATTGATTTGAAGTTGACCGCTCAACAAGAATCAAACATTCTTCTACACCTTTCAAAGTGGCCAAAGCATCATTTTTCGATTGAGATAGCTTACTGAGTTTATTACCTGAATCGTAAAGCATTCCTGTTAACCATGTTCCGTCTCCGGTTGCCATACTACAAGCTGAAAGAGAATACATTGAGCTACCCAACAGGATTGCAGGAGTTAACTGGGCTCTAATACCACTGTAATGTCCACCCTAGTGTTGCCTATATTTTTTTTCTTCAGTTTTCTCCAATGAATTGGTTCAGGCATTTCGTCAAACAATTACATATATGTGTTAGATTTATAATCAGTGTTTCCACCAAAATAAACAATGTTTTCCATCCACAATTAACAAGTATGTTTATCCCACAATGTGACGTACATAACAATATATAGTATGCATTGGTTCACTACAATTGAATGTATTCTCATATATATGTATTTCTAGCTGTGACATTACATCTACATAGCATTCAACTCAAGCCAATTACAATTCTCAGCCAGATATTAAATACATCAATAATCATGCGTAAAAACTTTGACCTGGGATTAACTCCTTAACAGATGACAGTATTGAATACAAGAGTAACCAATTGTAATTATTTCCACCTGGTGCTCCTTATTTCTGTTATTAAAAACCCGACCTGAAATCTGTTGATGACTGGGATCTTCCAAAGTGTAAATTGAAGCCTCCTAGATGATTTGCTAACTCACCATACCTAGCTGGAGGATGGAGTAAACATTACGTGGCCGCTGCCTCCTCCTCCATAATCGGCTCTTTTTTTTTTTTAAATAATCCTCTTCACACAGGGCGGTTGCCAAGAGCAAGGTGTACCAAGCTCTTAATTCTTATTCCACGATATTTAACTTTGATGATTCAACAACCCACGTGTCTTGCATATTCTTTTCCCCTAGACTTCAAATCATGTTCGATGCCACCTCCTAATAGCAATTCCCATAATTCAAAGCTCCCATGATATTATTTATGGACAGATTCTTTAATAATAAACGCACCTTTAATTTTCCTCCAATTAGATTCGCCAAGAACATGAGTGGTGGATTAAAGAGAATTGTTAGACTCTTCTCATTTTAAAATCTCCTTCCCTCCTAATGCCACGTTCCTCCAAAACTCTCTGCAGGGTCTTTGAGCAGTTATCACGACCTCATAAATGACCCCACTTATCTGGACGGTGGCTTCTCCTGGGATAAATCAAATAGACTTTATTGAACAAGGTGGCTCCAATTGTTGTTTAAGCTCCAGATAACCATGCTTGACAGTTCAGCTCCCTTGCCTCGACCTTCAAAGGAATTGAGTGACGGAGGCATTGACATGGTAACTCCAATTTCATTTTTCCCGTTTCTAACTTCTCGCGTAACCAGAAGCTAATGCATTTACACTTGAAGATGCAATAAGTCTTCGACTTCCCTTGTGTTCCTAATATTTCCCAAAAATTCTCAATTTTCAAACTCTCCCATTTACTATTGACTGCAGCCTCATAGCTTGTATCGGTTCTTTACTTGAATTGTATTATCTTTGCCCTTCTTCCCTAGTCATCGATTTCCTTCTAAGTTTCCTTCCCAAACTCATTTGCTCAGACATTTCTTCATTTGGCGGCGTAAAGAAATTGAATTGTATATATTTATAATCCTTCGTCTCTTCATAAATAGGGTGGTAGAACTAAATCCAACATTCTCAATTGCTCCCCTGCTCCTGATAAATATCTATATTGCAATCTTTGTCACCATTGAAGTTAACACAGTTCAGAAGTTAAGCATTTTATTTGATAGAATGTCCCAATTGTCAAATTGAAACAAATTAAAGAGCAAAATCAGAAAGTGAAAAGTCAAAACTCATATCGAGGGGGGGGATATTATACCATTTCCCGTCAATAAGGTGATCTAACAATGTTGAAAGGAAGCCCATTGCCATAAATGCAATGTACAATGCTCTGATCTGCAATCTCCCTTCTGTTGTGACCTTTTCACACATCGCCCCATCTAAAATGGGGACCCATAAATTTTTGCTCCGTTCTGGTCTTTTGGCTTTGTTTTTTTTGTCTTTCTCTCTCGTTCTGCTTCTATTCCGCTATCTGATTTTCTGGGGACGCTCCCGTCAGCAAGCTTGAACGTAAGGTTCGACCAGGTCTGAAATTAGGGTTTCGCGTTTTTAGGTCACATTGAGGTCAAATTGAATTGATTATTTAGCTTTTGAGCCTAGCACAATTATTATGATACTTTCAGCAAGCAACTCCTAAATTTTCACTGAATTCTGCCATCTTTCTATTTTTAGTAAGTGTCAGTTTAGGTTTGATTTTCTTCGGATTTTCGCATTTTGGCAACTTCATTGCATTCCGAGCACTTCAAGTTCACTTTTGACAAATTTTGAGCAAAAACAGACAACCTGCTATTTTTAGCAGTACAGCTTCCAGAGCGGATTTCAAGGTCTTAATGTTATATTTTCTGATGCATGTCCGAAGATTCCTTCTGGGTTTTTTGAGACCTTCGCGACGATATGACATGCAAAGCAGGGTGATGACTTTCAGCATTCGGCCTTCAGAGGTCAATATTAGGGTTTGCATGCAGATATTTTCGGCGCATGTCGGCATTTTCTTTCTGGGTTTTCCAAGAGCTTCGCAACGATGTAACATGCAAATGGAGCTGACCACTTTTCAGAAACTTACTATTTTTAGCCAGTGCGTGCATGTTGAAAATTTTTCTGGGTTTTTCTGGGTTTTTCAAGATTTTTCGGGCAGTATGACATGCAAGATCATCTGGCAGCCGGTTGGTCACTTTTCCGGCCGTTCTCTATTTTTAGCAGGTATCACTTGGGCAGCTACTCAACACTTCAGAACTACAAACTGACTAGCATGCAATTGGAACGAGGTCAAATGGAGCTCATTTGAGCGACATGCACAAAATTAGGGTTTCGAGCTTCAGCGCTAAAAATGAGGAGTTAGAGGTCAAAATGGTCAAAACTGAGGTATCCATCATGATTGACATCCTTCTGAGAAGCTGCTGGCAAAATTTGAAGGCAATCGGAGAACCTGTTATTTTTAGTAAGGCATTCCAGACGCAGGCTATAAATAGAAAGTTGATCTCGGCGTCAGCATAGACAGGCAAGTCCACCAACAACGGGCACACTGTCCAAATCTCAAAACAAACGGAGCAGGGAAGGCCTCAGAAACCAACACTTACTATAAATAGTAAGTCACTTCGGTGGCAGCTATAATTGGCAGGTTGGCACCATATCTCAGCGAACACAAGTCAAGCACGTGATGAGGGGCCTTTGGCGCAAATTTTGAAGCAAACAGAGTTACAGAAAATGAAGAATCAGATAGTTGCTATTTTTAGCAGGCCAAGACCGGAAATTAGGGTTTCCTAAAATCAAGGGCGGAACCCGACATTCACGCAAAAACGGCATTCAGTGACGATCACCATGTTTCAGGCATCTGGCACATGAAATTTGAAGACTTTCTGAGCAGTTTCTATTTTTAGCAGGTTACTAAAAATAGCGGGTACAAACAGACATCAGGCGCTGACGACGCAAACCAGTTGAAATTCAGAGCAAAGTGAAAATCAGGCTTTCTAGAGTCAGGATCCAGTCGACAACGCAAGATTCAAGGAACTTTCTAAAAATAGAAAGTCAGGGCAAATTAGGGTTGACCACGGAAAATCAACTCAAATCTAGCAGAGGGCGAAAAATTTGCTAAAATGGATAAAATTTCAAGTCCGGCATTAAAGCTCACTCTGAAGGCTGAACAGAGGCGGAAATTTCACTAAGTCTGGAAAACTTGACGTAGCAGGGTCAAAAGGCGCCCAAGGTCATGGAGGAAGTGAAATTTTTTTCTAAGGCATTGAAATTGGAAGCTTGACCCCCCAAATGCGCCTGGGTCAGTGAAGGTTGGAGTGAAAATTTTTCTAAGTGTCGGAAATTGGACGGAGACCCTGCCAAATGCGCCCAAGGTCATGGAGGGAGTAAAATGATGAAAATTTCACTAAGTGTTTTAAACTGGACGTAGACCCTGTCAAATGCGCCCTTGGAGGTGGCTTGAAATTGGCTAAGGCAAAAACTAAAAGCTCAAGGGGTCATATGCGCCCATGACACAAAATGAACGGAGACCCATCTAAATGCGCCCATGGGTGAAATTGAAAGTTGCATATGTCAAATGCGCCCCTAGGTGTTAGAAAAAAAAACTAAGTGTTGGAAAGTGAATGTTTGACCCATCAAATGCGCCCCAACCAAATTGAAAGTTGATGTGGTCAAATGCGCCTTGGAGGATAAAGTGAGCAAAGGCGTGGCTAAAAATTTCTAAGTGCTTAAAATTAAAACCTCCATGATCAATATGCGCCCTAAGTCAAAAAATTGAAACCTTGGAGGGTGATTTGCGCCAAAGTTGTTAAAAATGAGAGTTAAAAACGGCTAAGGCTAAACTGAAAGTAGAAGGTGTTAAATGCGCCTGGAGATGGCTTAAAATTGGCTAAGTGTTTAAAATTGAAACCTCTAGGTCCCAAATGCGCCTAAGTTGAAATTGGAAGCCTAACCCCTCAAATGCGCCTGGGACATGAATTAAAAGTTTGATAGGCAATATGCGCTTGGGGTGTTAAAATGAAAGTTAGACACATGATATGCGCCTATGACAAAAATGAAAGTGCCAAGTGCAATATGCGCCCAGAGCAAAAACATGAAATTGTCTAAGGCAAGAAATTCAAAGATCAAAGGGCAAAATGCGCCTTAAAAGCTTGAAGGTGACTCAAAGCGTTGAAAATGGATGCTTGCCCCCTTAAGTGCGCCCATGGCAAAAAGCTGGATGTTGACCCTTCAGAATGCGCCCATCTTAAGGAGTTGAATTGAGAAAGATTCTAAGAGTCGAAAATGCAAGCTCTGGGGTCAATTTGCGCCCCTCATTAAAGGTGTTGACAATCTACATAAGGCGTTAAGATTTAAAGCCTCACACCCTCATTTGCGCCTCAAAGCACAGGAGGTGATTTGCGCCCAAAAGCTAAAGAGAGTTTGAGTGTTCGAAACTTATGGCTCAATCTGGAATGTGCCCCTCTTTGAAGACCAGAATAATTCAAAATTTCTAAGGCACGAAGACTAAAAGAAGGTTATTCCAAATGCGCATGGAGATTGAGCTAAAGGCTTAGTTTGTTAAGCGCCTAGATTGAAACTAGGAGGGTATATGATTTGCGCCTGGGGGTGTTGAAATTGAAACTTAGGCATGCCATTTGCGCCCCTCTGAAATAAAAAATACCACGATCAATATGCGCCTGGCATTAAAAATGGAAAGAGGACATACAAAATGCGCCCCAAAGCATAAAAGCTCATCATCCAATATGCGCCTAGAGAGGAGGGGACATAACAAAAAACGCCTAAGTCATAAAAGTTGAAAGTGCCACCTATGATTTGCGCCCAATGTTGAAAAGCTAAGTGCTGACCCTCTGGAATACGCCTATAACAAAGTTGAAGGTTAGAAAGACCAAGTGCGCCATTGGTACTAAACAAAATTTGCCTGAGTATGAAGACATCGAAATTTTTGAAATTCAAAATGTGCGCCTGGGATTGTGAAGGAAATGAAAAATCCCTTCAACCACGCCTAGACTGGGAGGAGTAAAATCAAAACGTGGGGATTTTAAATAAAATAAAAAAATCAAAGAATTAAATTAAAAGGCGTATAATAAAAGAAAATCAATTGGAGATTAAAATTTTAAATTTTGACCTTGAAGCACGATTAAATCGAAAGGCATTCGGAGGAAATTAAAATTTCTCTTAGCAAGACAGAGAAATTAATTTAATTATTTTCCTAAGTCTAATATTAAATTCCCCCTTCAATTTTGACCCATGCAATTTTAAAATTTCGGACGATTTAACAAGGGGAATTTGTTTCGGAAGTCGATTATGGACGGAAAATAAAATAATGCCTAGCCAGTTTCGACAATCGATATCGAATTTTTAAATGCGTTGAAAAAAGAAATAAATTAAACTGGCAATTAAATTAAAATTTTAATTAATTAAAAGTGCCATTTTAAAATACAATTGAGATAACTTCAAATCAATGTAAAAATGATTTTCTCGAAATCATTGGAGGTAACTGGCAGTAGGGAGGGAATTTTAAATTTAAATTGAGGAAAGAATCTCCCCGAATAGCAAATTGTCATAATAACTGCCAGACGACCGGAATATTCCCTTTTAATTTTAGCAAACGCGTCAGTCATGATGAAGGGAATAAAAGGCATCTGCTAAAATTAGCGCCAGCCTTTTGCTATAAAACTTCGAAGATTTTCATTATCGTCTCACAAGATTCGAAGTTGAATTTATGCTGGCAAGCTGGGTTGTGAGATTTAATTCGAGAAGTTGCTGAAAGTTCGATTTTTTTTTGAAGTTTGAGATTGAAGTTGCTGAAAGTTCGATTGTTGGAGTTGCTGAGATTCGAGGTTGCAAGTTGCGAAGTGCTTCGAAGTAAAAGGGTTTAGCTTTTTAATTTCTTCACGTTGTTGAGGTATGTCTTCGAAGTTGCTGAAGCTTTTTATTTTGCTAAAAGTCGAAATGCTTTTGAGTTTAAAAGTTGAAATGCTGAAATCGTTTATGCTGAGAGTTAAAATGCTGAGATTGTTTGAATGCGAAGTTGCTTGAGCTTTGATTTTTCGAAGTCGTTTGAAATTGCTGAGTGTTAGAATCGAATTGGATTTAAATTGTAATTCCTTCGAAGTTGCTGTTTTATAATTTTCGAAGTGCTGGTTTTCGATTACTTTTCGAAGTTGCTGTTTTATAACTTTCGAAAAGCTGATTTTAATTTGTCGAAGCTTGCTGATTTTAACTTGTTCACTTAAAAGCTCTCGGATTTATTTTCTTCGAAGTTGCTGATGTATAACTGTCGAAGAGTTGATTTCTAACTTGGTGATTTATAATTTATAAGCTTGCTGATTTTAAATTCGAAATTGCTGATTTTAAATATTGCTAAGACTTAACACGCTTTTTCGAAGTTGAAATTGATAGAGTTAATTTCTTGTGAGAAGTTAGTTATTTCTTTTGGCTGCGAGTTGCTGGAGGTTGAAGTTTTAATTCTTGAGAAGTCAGAGTTGACTGCTAACGCTACTAACTTGTATTTATTTTTGCAACCAACTCCAACCGCCAGCCGCCTCATGTGGTTGTTGTTTTAAAAGTTGATGGAGTAATATTCGCTTTTGTTTTGCAGATGGCTGACACTGCTGGAACTAGCAAGGCTGGAACTAAGGCTGCAAACAACGAAGCTAACGCCTCCAGGCAGGCGATTATCAAGGGCCTAAAGAAGTCCTTCATCCCAGAGTCAAAGATCATCTCGAAGTATGGCAATTTGACGGACACCAACCTCGGGTCCTTCAACCTCGAGACGTTCATACGCCGAATGTACGGGCAAGGTGGCAACCTTCCAACAGAGGCATCACAGAATATTGTGAAGAGTGGGTTGTACAATGCAGCAGGCTTCCAACCGGCAGTTCGGTGTTCCGAGTTGATTCTTGAGTGTGCCAATTGCTACAATTCTGACGATCGGACTATCACCTCTCCTGATGGTTTGATCATGGCTAATCTCGCTCCAGATGCAATCGGCGAGGCGTTTGGAATCCTCGCCACGGACAACATGTTGTATAAGTCCAAGGCCAAGGCAAATAAGATGTACGCCACAACCTTCGAAAAGTGCATGAAAAGAATAAACACCTCATGGATGCGCAAGCCAAAGCCACCTGCTGCCAGGCTACCGAAACAAATAATCTCAGAGGAGCTGAAGCAAGAGTACTGCGACATCATTATGTTGCTCAGCAGGGTCAATGGTAGCCCATAATCTTTCATATTCGAGCCATGGATGTTCTTTTACATCAGTGTGGTGCTCGAAGGGGATGAGCAAGTGAACTGGGCGAAGATGATAAGTGACAACATCGATGAGCAGTTCCGGAACCTCAGGGATCAGAAGACACGTCCTCAACTCAGTTGGTGTCTCACGCTTCCAGTGTACGTGAAGTGTCATTATTTGCTAGTCAGAGAGCTAAAAGGAATGAAGAGCTGGAGGATGGCGAAATTAGCCAACCGATGCCAAGAGAGGTGGACACTCAGAGTGTGAATAATCCTGAAGCTGCCAGTAAGCAAGATGAAGGGGAAGACACGGACATGGACACCCACTTCGATTATTCCTTCGGAGAAGAAGATGCTGGGACACATGAGGGAAGTGATCATGATGTTGAGATAATTGAGCCTCTGCCAAATACTGCTCGGGAAGAAGTTCGGGAAGTGGAAGCCACTGAGGAGCAGCGTCTAATTGTTTATGATATTCAACGAAATTGGCTTTCACAGGCAATCCGAAGGGACCAAGATGATGACGCTGACCTCGCAATTGAAATGGAAGAACTCTTGAATAGAACGAGCAAGTCGCCAAAGCGGAAGAGGGCGAGAAAATATACAAGGATAGAAACAAATGAAGCCGGTTCCCGTAGTCTTCACATCGCTGCCCCAAGAGAAGATCACGATTTGAGTGATGCAATGCCGGAGAAGTACACAATCACCACAGTTGAGTTGGGACGCCCTTCAGGAGCGCAAGTGGTGGAAGAAGCTGAAAGTTCATTTCAGGCATTAAAAGATAGGCTGGTAAAGAAAGAAGGAAAGTATAAAAGGTTGAAGAAAGAGCACAGAGCGTTGATTGAGTATGTGCAAAATCTCGCACATCCTGTTGCTCAAGGTAATCCAGCAGCAGAGCTTCCACCAGAGGTGCCACGTGAGCCGATCAGCGGCTTGGAAGAAGTGAAGAGGGCTGTGCGAGAAGGAGATAAGTGGGTGAGTGGTGTCCGTGTTGAGGCTGAAAAGTTCATGACAGATCTCGCCTCAGCATTCCAAAATGCTTCCGGTATTCTTTCGCGTTTGGATGATGTTGAGCAGGCTTGGGGAGATACCCACATCTTCCAGGACAATACTATCCCACGTCTTGCTGTCTTGATGCGTGTTCCCACGCAAACTCTGGTGAACGAAGGAGTAATTCAAGCTGGTGATAGGTATGACTTCCGTGGATGGCATTCAGCAGCGTTCACGGGCAAGAGTTTCTTTGATACTGCAGCAATGGAGTCTTCCAGGATCAGAAAGGCCATGAGGAATATTCGTGAGAGTATTCTCAACACTTTGGAGTCAGTATTCGCAAGGAGGCTCACTAATGAAGAGGTAGATGCAGAAGGATTAAGGGCAAGATTGCAGCCGTTCTTTTCAGAAGTGAGGACATTTTCTCAGCTGGATTTTGAAAACATCTCCACGTTTTCAACAATCATTCAGAGCACGCAGGATTCCATCGAGACTTGGGGAAAATCTTGTGAGAAGCATGAACAAATGGTCGCCATCTTGGAGTATCAGCTGAATCTCACTCCATCAATTTCAGAAGAAGAGGTCGACGCGGTGTTGGCGCGATTCATAGCGTACGCGGTCAGAGAAAAGAGCAAAGGAATCCGGGTCATGGACGAGAATCTTCTGGAAGGATAGTGGGCATTAATTGCTCATACCAGTCAAAGGAGGAATCTGCTATTTTTAGGAGCATTTATGACGCCACTCCTCCACCTTCTGGCGGTTTTTAGGGCAATCTCGTCTAGGGCTGAGGTGGCTCAATCTGAGCCCTCTGTTGTAATTTGATCTGGGCCGTCTGTTCAAACAGGCCAGCTATATAAGGGGGAGTCCCCCTCATTTGTACTCTAGTAGTCATAGAATCAGAGAATAGAGAGCTATTGTTGAAGCAGAATAGAGAGTAGAAGCTTTTAAGTTAGAGTAGTTTTTCATTTGCATTGTTGAAGAAGAAGGGGAATTCTCCCTTAGAGAATTTTGTAAGAGATTGTCACAAAAGATTATTCTTAATAAAGCTTTTCATTGATGGTGAATTTCAACTTTGTTTGGAATAGTTCGTGAGGTTTCTTATTCCTTTGACTTCAATTAGGAACTTAATTTCATGCTAGTAGTTAGACATGGATGTTTATGCTTGATATAAGTGAATTTCTTTTATCCATACCACTAACGTTCTTGCTGATGGTAAGTACGTCCTGTGTGGTCAACTGGACTTTTTATTCTTAACTTCGATCAAGGTTCATAGGTAGTTATGCATCGTTGTGATGGTAGTTGCTCTATTGAATCGTGATTTGAACATCATTTTCACCCTTTGAAGATTGCACTTACTTTGTTGACGCTGTCCAACAGGAGGCTAAACAATGTTTGTCGAAGTTCATTTAAGTTGAGCGTAACATCCATTTGCATTTAGATTAGAAGTTAGATTTTAGAAATCTCTGCAACCATTCAATTCTGCATAATCTTGGTTAGTTTTAGGAAACTTGCATCGTAAAGCCAAATCATTCGCGCAAAAATCCCCTTCAAAAGCACAAATTGGTCGTTACTACACTCATTTTGAACAACTACGTAAGTCCCCTCGTGAGTACACAGCATACACACATCAACCAAACTGAGCCTATTCGCATTTAAAGAACCTTGGAGTTGAAGGCGTGATCTCACTCGCAATCTTAGCACGCCGAATACTTTGTTCAAGAGAGAATAGGGTATCCATTTGGAAACTTTGTTCTACCTGGTTGGTGAGGTCACAAAAATCACATCAACAGGAAACTGGCGCTAGAAGGAGGGCGACTTCGAGAATTCTTGTAGTTAACATTCACATTCAGATAAGAAGGGATTTCGTCAAAAACAATTTATAGGAAAACAAATTATCATGAGTCAAGATGGTATTACCGCATAGAGAGATATTTCCAGTGTTGCAGCCTAATTTGGGATTTAACGACGACCAAGAAGATATTCTTTCAGGATTGAACAATCTTGCTTGGAAGACAAAGGAGAGTTACGCTCAGTATATGCAAGCTTGTGTTGTGTTGCGAGAAGAGGAAGAAAAGGCCATTGAGATTCAAGTTGCAATTGAAAGAAATTTGTTGGACCAAAGGCACCCACTCGCTCCCCTTCCTCCCCGTCAGTAATCAGCCACATCCTGGATCGTATTAGCTCGTTTTCTCCAGACAAGTTGAAAAGGATTTTGAGGTCTGCACCTAGTTCGTCTAAAGAATTTGTGGAGTTAGAGTTGCCTACTCGAGCAAGGAAGAAGAAAGAAGTACGTGTAGGTGAAGAAGTTTGTTCAAGTGAAGGAGAAACTAGTGGAATAGAAATTTCAAATTTGTTCAAAACTCCACCAAGTGTCTCGAGATTTGCTCAACCCAAAACCGTTCAAGTTTCTACACCGGTGTTTGTTCAGCAATCAAGTCAAGCTACCACACTTCAACAGTCACAAGCAACCCCGATAATCGTATATCAAAGGAGGCAGCCAAATCAAGCAATGGCTCAACCAGCAGGTCAACTCGCTCCTAATGGAGGTACATGGCTGGTTACTAATCCGTCACCTTTAGAGTTTGCAGACTACCATGAAATGCCGAAGAACCCAGAGCACTTTTGCACTAAGTATCAAGCTAATGATCCAAACCGTTCTGCTGAAGATCATATCAAAATGTTCGAGGATAATCTGCGTAATAGACAAATTGCATATGCAGATGTAGCTTGCAGGTTGTTTCCGTACTCGTTGGGAGAGGAAGCACACTTCTGGTTCATACATTTGCCAGTTGGATCTATAAGAACATGGGAGCAGATGAAAGAAGCTTTCATTGGAAAATTTGGCATTCCCATTACTCCAGTTGAGCTTTTCCGCCAATTCACTGAAGTGAGAAGACAAGATAAGGAGCCCATTCATGCTTTTAACAACAGATTTCAGAAAGCTCTCACAAGGTTACGAACCCCTTATATAATCACTGATGCTAGGGAGAATTACTATGCAGCTTTGGACCCATTGACCGCAATGTTCGTAAGGCAAGCTCATCCTACTCCAGCGGACATGAATCAAGCATATGCAAAAGCTGTAGAAGTAAGTCAAAACATGGGACAGAACATAACGGGGCCTTCTTTGTACACTGGCTTGACAACTACAAATAATCAGATGCAAACTCTTGGTTCAACTTGGAATCAGCAGGCTCCACCACTGAATCCTATTTCGCAGCCATCTTATCAAATGCAACCGCCATCTAATCAGTTAGTTCTCCATCCTGGGGTACCTTTATCCCAGACCCAAGCTACACAGCCAGTCTATCTTCAGAATACAGTACCACAAACGAGGACTCAAGAAGAGAAAGACGAGATGAAAGAGTTAGTTGAACAAATGAAAAGGCTTTCGTCTGAGGTTACTTACCTCAGAAATCAGAATAATCAAATGCAATCCATGCTGAGAAACTATCAGGCACATCCAGGTGCCAATCGAGGATATCAAAACAATCCTCCACATCATCAAGATGCCCATCAAGGACATGGCCACGATAACACTCATGGGTATCGTAATAACAACCAGGGATATCAGAAGAGGTCTTGGAACACAGGACCCAACAATGGAGGTGTTCCTTCACCGTTGGATAACCCGCCACCTCCTGAGAACCGTCCCGCGGATAGAGTTTTCTTAGCCGAAGCCGCGATGTCGGGATGGTGTAGATTACACAATACCAATCAGCACTCAGAATTGCAATGTCATGAATTCCAGGTTGCTGCTGATATTTTTAAGAGAGAAGTAAAGAGTACGGAGGGTACTGAAAATCCTCCAACTACAGGATATGAAATTGTCCCAGTCCAGAGATATGACCAAGCTTTGATTCTAGAAGAAGTTAATGTCCCTCCTGAACACCAAAGTTATTGGCCACCATCTATTAACCACAGATTCCCGCCGGCTTCAGCAAATGGTCCCGTGGGGACGCCAGATAATCAAGCTGAAGAAGCACAAGTTTATTCGGAAGCCCAAGCATATTCGGGAGCTCAAGATGGTTATTCAGAAGAACATCATGATCAAGGTAGCTACATCTTTCCACCTCTCAACAACAGTGTTTTGGTAGAAGGGAGAAGAGAGGTACAGACTTTTCAGACTTCTGGAGGAGCCGCACCTAAAGTATATCAAAGGAGCTACCATCAGAAAGAACCTTTGACATCCTCAATCCCTTCGAACAACTTTACGACTCCGCCAAATCCCAATGCAAGCAACAATCCAAGTCTACCAAGGGATTCTCCTGAATATAGGCCACAAAATATGATGCAAAACAGAAATGGACAACAATCTGTTCAACAGCCTATTCAAGTAATGCAACGTCCACAGAAGGACAATATTCCGAGGGATGATATGAAGAAGTTAAGCTCTTATGTGTTGGATGAAGTGAAAAGGATAAAGGTGAGTCTTCCTTTATATGAGCTGATGAAGATTTCTGAAGTCAGGGATACAATATTGGGAAGTCTGTACGAAACACCTGTTGTGAAGAACTCTTCTCAAGAGGCACCTAGTACATCTAGGAACCCTCCGGTCAACACGCAATCCCGCCCCATGCAGAGTGCAAACATGGCAGAAGAGGTACCACACGCGCCATTGAACACTTGGGAAGCTCCGCAACAGTCTCAAGGATTTGTAGGTGTGGTGCAAGGATCTTCAAGCGAACCGGAGAAGCCAAAGAATGAAGATAAGAAGAAAGTCCGATTCAATCTACCTGCAGAACACAAACAAGAACAAACACAGAGTCAGAAAGTTACCCAAGGAAGCCAAGTTCCCTTAAACAAGAAGGTTGAAAAGAAAGATACTCCTATTGAGGAAAAGAAGAAGCCAGTGGTATTCTATCAGGGGAGAGATGAACCAGCCCCTTTCTTGGTGTCAATTAGAATTTTCGGGAAATTATTGCACAACTGTTTGATTGATTCTGGTGCCTCAAGCAATGTGATGCCACTGAAAGTATGCCAAAGATTGGGTATAGTCCCACTTCAACCTACTAAGAAGGTCACTCAGCTAGACAAGACAGGAGTTCCAGTGGTCGGAGAATTGAACAATATTCATATGCAGTTGTCAGCCGATCCTAGAATTCAAAGTTGCATTGACATATCAGTGGTTGATATACCTGATGGATACGGCATGTTACTAAGCAGAGATTGGGCCAGAAAGTTGAATGGGTATATTGCAACCGATTTTTCCCATATGTGGCTTCCATGGAAGGGAGTCCCCAATCAAATCAAGGTAGAAAGTACACCGAGGCTTAAGCTGATGATCACTGAGTACGGTGAAGATAACGAGATAATGTTTATAGAGACAGATTTAGGCTCGTATAGGCCTGTCAAACAAGAGGTTTTGATGCTACAAAGTTTCAACGAAGTAAAGATCCTAGAAGATGCCAATGCCTCCACTGAAGTCCTAATTGAAAGTGATGCAAGTGACAGTGAAAGTGGAGGAACATTTGAAAATTTCAGAGATTTCGTTTTGAATAGTGTAAAACAAGAGACAGAATTGGGAAAGGACGCCTCCATCAGAAATTTGCTACTTCCGAATTGGTGTAGAATACATGAGGCATTTCACTCTGAGATTACGTGTGCCATGTGTAAGGTGGCCCTAGAACAAGTTGAAAAGCTTGTCTCACAAGCCTCGATGCAGAAAGAAGATCAAAAGACAAGTGAAGGGAACACTGTGTTAATAGAAGAACTTGTAGAGGATGATAAAGTTCAGCCAAAAATAGAAGAAAAGGTTTCAGAGGTATGCAATCAGGGAGATTCACATACTCAGTCCCCTAGCCCCATCATGGAAAATCAAGTATGGACCTTGAGGTTCGATGGATCAAAGTCGAAGAAAGGCAATGGAGCAGGGTTCGAACTTATTAGCCCAACTGGAGAAGCATATTTGGGTGCTTATAGACTTCAATTTGCATGCACCAATAATGTCACTGAATATGAATCCTTAATTCATGGATTGCTCCTCGCCATTCAAAAGGGAGCCAAAATTGTGCACGCCTTCGGGGACTCTGATATTGTAGTCCGCCAAGTGAGAAAACAATATGCTTGCCACGACAAGAGGCTGGGCCGTTACTGAAAGAGTGTGGGACTTAATAGAAAGCTTTGATGCATTTAATATCAAGCAAGTGTATAGGTCCAAGAATCCAGTTGCAAATTCACTTGCACAAGCTGCTAGTTCCCTTGAACCTTTGGCCATGCAAGGACTGAAGAAGTTCACAGTAGAATTGGTTTCAACACCAGCCATCCCTGACAACATAAAGAATTTTCAGGTGTTCGACGATGATAAACAGATTTTGGATTTTCTCACATGCTCAGGCGTGTTCGAAGCACAAATCATCGATGAGGAAGAAACCGAAGAAGCAGAGTTTGATACCGAAGGGATCCTTAACCTGAAGACGAATGTCATTCCAAGGGGAATGGTGGAATTAGAAAGACTGTTTGATCCTGATAAATTGAGTAGAAACCAGAACACCCAGGGAAATGATTGTGAAGCTGTTAATCTAGGAACAGAAGAACAAATAAAGAATGTTTTCATTGGAAAAGTTTGCAAGCCAAAAGAAAAGGAAGGTATTTTGAAGCTGATGAAAGAATTTCCAGGGGTAATAGCCTGGGGGTATGAAGATTTAAAGACATATGATACATCGTTAATTACACACAGAATTCCTTTAAAACCAGGCAGCAGGCCATTCAGACAGAGGCAGAGGCCAGTCAATCCATTGTTAGAACCGTTGATTTATCAGGAGGTCAAGAAGCTCCTATCGGCTAGGATCATCTTTCCAGTAAGGCACTCCACGTGGGTCGCCAATCTTGTTCCAGTTAGAAAGAAGAACGGAGAGATAAGATTATGCGTCGACTTCCGCAATCTGAACAGAGCCTCTGAAAAGGATAATTATCCTTTGCCTTCATTAGACGAGGTGCTGCAAATAGTAAATGGCTCATAGATGATGTCCTTCCTGGACGGATATTCTGGATATAACCAAGTGATGGTAGAACAAGAAGACAGACTGAAGACAGCGTTCACCACAAAATGGGGAACCTTTGCATATAGAAGAATGCCTTTTGGATTAATTAATGCAGGAGCCACTTTCCAGAGAGCTATGGATATCGCTTTTCGAGATCTAGTGGGGAAGTGCATAATTGTATACATGGATGACTTGACGGTGTTCTCAAAGAAAAGAGGAGATCATGTCGAAGATTTAAGGAAGATTTTTCAGAGATGCAGAAGATTCGGTATCTCCTTGAATGCAAAGAAATGTTTATTTGGTGTAACAGAAGGTAAATTGTTGGGTCATGTCATCTCAGAGAAGGGTATCTCAATTGACCCTGAACGTATTGAGGCTATCTCCAGGATCGGCTTGCCAGGAAGTCAAAAGGAATTAAGATCATTTTTCGGTAAAATTAATTTTGTGAGAAAATTCATAACCGGATTTGCGGAGATAGTAAGGCCGCTGAATGAAATGCTAAAGAAGAATGCTAAGGTTGAATGGACCCCGCAAGCTAGGAAGGCTTTTGATGAGATTAAACAAGCTATAGTGGACGCTCCGGTATTGGTGAGTCCGGATTACACAAAGCCCTTTTATTTGTATTCATTCGCTTCAGAGCATACTTGTGCAGCGGTGTTGACACAAAGAACAGAGGAAAAGGACGAGCACCCAATTGCTTTTATGAGTGCTCCACTGAAAGAAGCTGAGTTGAGATATCCCAGTGTTGAAAAACAAGCATACGCTTTGGTGAAGGCTGTGAAGAAATTCAGACACTACCTTTTGAGCAGCAAAGTCCACGCAATTGTGCCCGATGCTACAGTGAAAACGCTGTTGATGCAAAATGAGTTAGGAGAAAGAAGAGGCAAGTGGGTCGCCACTTTGCAGGAATACGACATAGAAATACAGCCCATGAAGTTAGTCCGAGGACAAGCTTTGGCGCAGACTATTGCCATGGTGGGTCCAGAGTTAGTACAACAAACGTATGTACTGGAAGAAGTATCTCCAGGGGAGTGGTACGACAACACCGTTTATTATTTGCTAAATCATAGGTGTCCTCGCCACCTGAATCCAGTCCAACGAAGAGCCTTGAGAATGAAAAGTCAGAAGTTTATGCTCCAAGGATCAGTGCTCTACAGGAGGAACTATGAAGGAATTTATTTAAGATGTGTAGGAAAACAAGAAGCCAAGCAGTTGATGGAGCATTTCCACGAGAAGTTCGGGACTGGACATGGGAGTAGTCTGGCCACGGCCCACCAGATTTTAAGGGTTGGATACTATTGGCCCACGCTCTTTAAAGACACATATGAGCACGTAAAAGCTTGTCACATTTGCCAGACAGCGGCAAATAGAGGAAGGCATCCTGCCATGCCATTGCAGCCGGTGATCGAGGTCAGGCCCTTTGCAAAGTGGGGATTGGATTTTATTGGTATGATTAATCCGCCGTCATCAGGACAACACAGGTATATTCTGACAGCTACAGATTATTGCACTAAGTGGACAGAGGCTCAGGCTTTGAGGCAGTGCACAGCAGATGTGGTCATTAGGTTCCTTGAGGAGAATATTATTACGAGATTTGGGTGGCCTCACGCCCTAGTCAGTGACAATGGCTCGGCCTTCTCATCACTAAAGTTTTCAAACTGGGCATTCGAGTATGGAATAACACTGAAATTTTCTTCCAACTACTACCCACAGGGGAATGGACTAGCTGAGTCCACAAATAAAAATTTACTGAATGCTATCAAGAAATTGTTGGACAAGAATCCGAAAGATTGGCACACGCAGTTGAGGTTTGCCCTATGGGCAGACAGGATTAGAACGAAGAGTTCCCTGGGAACGTCTCCCTACCATTTGGTCTATGGACAAGACCCTGTTTTTCCAGTACAACTAAGGATACCCACTCTCCAGTTTATTCAAGAATATTTCGAAGGAGAGGATCAAGTTCAGACGAGATTGTCTCAGTTGATGCATTTAGAAGAAAAAAGAGACGAGGCTCTTGAGAATCTGGCAAAACACCAAGTAGTGGTGAAGAGATGGTTCGACAAGCAAGCTAAAATCAAGTCGTTCAGGATTTCTGACTTGGTTTTATATTGGGACAAGGCCCACGAGAAGAAAGGAGATCATGACAAGTTCGACAAATTGTGGTTGGGGCCATATCAAATTTCTGAAATCCTCGGAGATAATGCATTCAGATTGCGTACCTTGACAGGGGAGGATGTCCCGTTGCCCGTCAACGGACAGTTCCTCAAACATTATTTCCAGCCCTAGGTTCTCTCCGAGAGCCTTCTTTGTAACATATTAGGTTAGGTTTGCTTTCCTGTTGTCTGCTTTTCCGTTGCTTTTTGGTTTTCCTTTGTTTTGGTTTTGGTTTGTCGCCCTTTGGGTTTTTGGTTTGGTGTTGTTTCCCTTGAGTTGTCCGCTCAAGTGGTTTTGGTTTGGAATGGGCAAGAATTTTAGGGTTTCCCGTTGCGGAGGGGGCGATGATGGTTTTAACTTTCACAATATGATTTCTTTCCGCTGGGATGTGCAAATTTCTGAAAAGGACTAAGGTTGTTTTCCTCTTGTCATCATCCAGTTTGGATTAAACTCGTCTTGGGAGGTTAACCCGTTATTGTGTCTCAACACATGAGTCTGATGATCCTAAAAACTTTACCTATCTCCACTCTGGGTCATTTTGGTTTCTTGGGAAAGGTCTTGGCAGGTGAAAATTTTATATCTTGCTTGAGCGCCACTACAATTCTCAAACCCATTGGAGGTTTCATTGCCTGCCAACCAATCAAGGAATTGACGGAGAAATCAAAAGAAGAAAAAGGAAATGTGCTTAAAAAAAAATTATATGAAAAACAAAAAATGAGAGAATGAAAAATGAAAATATTATGAAATATTGGTTTCGGGAACATACGAGTAACTCCACCGGGGCTATGGACGCCTGACCGGCAGTGGAGCAATATTCGTGAGAATTGTAGCGACAACCTCGCCGGGGCTATGGACGTCTGACTGGCAGCGGGGCAATGTCCAGGATGCTTTTGAAGTTAAGATACTTATATAACTTGCGACGGCCGATTCCGGAAGTCGAGATGGTTTAGAGATGGAACGAATGCACACACTCACAGGGTTTTAGATGAAAGTGTTCTGATCCAATATCGGATTCTTCTCCCTTTTTGAGTAAGTGTCTTTTCTGTATGATGGTTTGAGGAAGATTTAATCAACGTCCAGTTCTTGAAGTGTTTTTCAACACTTTCCCGTGGAGTCGCCAGATGTAGTGACCTTTTCACACATCGCCCCATCTAAAATGGGGACCCATAAATTTTTGCTCCGTTCTGGTCTTTTGGCTTTGTTTTTTTTGTCTTTCTCTCTCGTTCTGCTTCTGTTCCGCTATCTGATTTTCTGGGGACGCTCCCGTCAGCAAGCTTGAACGTAAGGTTCGACCAGGTCTAAAATTAGGGTTTCACGTTTTTAGGTCACATTGAGGTCAAATTGAATTGATTATTTAGCTTTTGAGCCTAGCACAGTTATTATGATACTTTCAGCAAGCAACTCCTAAATTTTCACTGAATTCTGCCATCTTTCTATTTTTAGTAAGTGTCAGTTTAGGGTTGATTTTCTTCGGATTTTCGCATTTTGGCAACTTCATTGCATTCCGAGCACTTCAAGTTCACTTTTGACAAATTTTGAGCAAAAACAGACAACCTGCTATTTTTAGCAGTACAGCTTCCAGAGCGGATTTCAAGGTCTTAATGTTATATTTTCTGATGCATGTCCGAAGATTCCTTCTGGGTTTTTCGAGACCTTCGCGACGATATGACATGCAAAGCAGGGTGATGACTTTCAGCATTCGGCCTTCAGAGGTCAATATTAGGGTTTGCATGCAGATATTTTCGGCGCATGTCGGCATTTTCTTTCTGGGTTTTCCAAGAGCTTCGCAACGATGTAACATGCAAATGGAGCTGACCACTTTTCAGAAACTTACTATTTTTAGCCAGTGCGTGCATGTTGAAAATTTTTCTGGGTTTTTCTGGGTTTTTCAAGATTTTTCGGGCAGTATGACATGCAAGATCATCTGGCAGCCGGTTGGTCACTTTTCCGGCCGTTCTCTATTTTTAGCAGGTATCACTTGGGCAGCTACTCAACACTTCAGAACTACAAACTGACTAGCATGCAATTGGAACGAGGTCAAACGGAGCTCATTTGAGCGACATGCACAAAATTAGGGTTTCGAGCTTCAGCGCTAAAAATGAGGAGTTAGAGGTCAAAATGGTCAAAACTGAGGTATCCATCATGATTGACATCCTTCTGAGAAGCTGCTGGCAAAATTTGAAGGCAATCGGAGAACCTGTTATTTTTAGTAAGGCATTCCAGACGCAGGCTATAAATAGAAAGTTGATCTCGGCGTCACCATAGACAGGCAAGTCCACCAACAACGGGCACACTGTCCAAATCTCAAAACAAACGGAGCAGGGAAGGCCTCATGGGTTTTGTAGGCGTTTGTGAGTTGAACAAACCCAGTTTGTCTATGTTTTTTTAAAGATGACTTTTTCCGAAAACCCTAAAAAGAGGGGGCAGCGGGGCAATTTTTTCAGGAAAATCTGGCATGTGGGTTTTGTGGCCAATGCTGTACTGAACGTACCCAGAAGGTCAAATTTGTGAAAAAATGGAGTTTTCTCGAACATGCAAGAAAACTTAAGAAGTAGAAATTGTGGGGAAAAATTTCCAATCTTCAAGAAGATTGAAAAAATAAGAGAATCTAGAACGCTAAATCCTGAAGATTATGAACTGCCATCTTTGAATAATGATGTTTGCAGATATGAACTCTGGAAAAACGTCCTTTTGTGCAACCTGTTCTTGAAAATACAAAGAATGCTGGAAACCTCCTCCATTTGATCCTTCAAATGTCGTAGAGAAGAAAGCAATTGTGTTTGGGTTTGAAGTTAACCTGCAGAATAATGAGAAAGGACGCCTAGATGCTTGATAAATAGGATTTGGAGGTGGAAGCATCAACTAGGGCATCCAAACTTTGATTGAAGAGTTATCTGGCGTGATTGGCAGTTAACTAAAACCATTCTCCAAATCTTGGGATGCTTTGAGGAAGAGAAAGTCTTCAAAAATTGTAATTGATAGTTGATTTGGGCGCCAACTTGAGATTAGGCATCCAAGTCTTGGGAGTTGGAATTTTTTTGAAGATTTTCATCTTTTCTGTGATGAACTACCTCTGTTTGATCTTGAATTACAGTTGCTTGATTGATCCTATGGTTTGGCTAACAAATTCACTGCGGAGCTGGATCAACTCTAAAGAGATGTTCTTGGAAGTTGCAAACCCCGAAAACTGAATTTGGTGGCTCAAATTTCTAGGCGTCTTCTTGAGATAAGGTGCTTCTGTTTGCTAGACTTAACCAATTTTTGGATGATTTACGATTTCCTTCAATTTGACTTCCCTTGCTTCAATTTGCAGCTGCCGGTGATTGATAATCCCCATGGACTGGATGTTGAATTCATCACGAAGCTGGAAGAATCTTGGAAAGGATGACTGGTTGTGCAAGCTTTGAAAATTGATTCAGGGGGTTCAAATTCCTAGGCGGCCCTGGCTTGCAAGGGTGCTTTTGTGCTTTTGAGACATAATTTCTAGTTTGTAACTCTTGATGAAATGCTGTAGTTTGGTCTTCGTTGTCGGGAGTTTGAATGCTACGGTGGATTGACTAACGGACTTATTGCAAAGAGTGATAAAAAAGGAGGACTTCTTGGAAGTTGTAACACTTGAAAGCTGCATCTGGTGCATTTTCCTCTATACTTAGCCAATTTTTTACGTTTTTCAACTTAATTTGAATTTCAATGTTTTCCGCTTGATCTTCATTTGTGAGCATTTGACAGGTCCTGTGAGTTGATTGCTAGATTCATTGCGAAGCTGGAAGGATTCTGAGAAGATGTTTAGGAGAAGACAACTGATAAAAATCACAATTGGTTGCTCAAAATGTTGGACACCCCTGGCTAGTAGGGGCGCTTTTGCTCTTTTGTTCATCAATTTGTCCTTTGTTTTATGTGTTCATTTGATCAACAACTACTGTTGTTTGATAGGTCTCGTGGACTGGCGAACAAATTCATTGCAAAGCTGGGTTGAATCCGAGAAGATCATTTAGAGATGGCTAATCCAAAAACTGACTTCTGATTGCTTTCATTTCTGGGTGCCCCTGGCCTACAGGCATGCATTTTCCTTGGTAAATTGCCATTTTTTGATGTTTCTTGTTTTCAACATCTTTCGCCTCTGCCTTCGTTTGCTAGTGTTTGATGAATTTGTTGAACTTGCTTGATGATCCATCGGAAAGCTAGCAAAATTCTAAAGAAGATGACTAGTTTAGCAAAACTTGACAACTGCATTTTGCCTCTTGAATTCATGGGCGCCCCTGGCTAGCAAGGGTGCTTTTGGCTCCAGTGTTACCAATTTTCAGTGATTTCCAATCTCCTTGTGCTTTGCGTTCACCGTGTTGCTTGATTGCTTTGATTGCGTTTTGAGCATTGCTACTGCTGACGCAAATGCATTCACTATTGTGATTGCTTTCATCACTTCACATGCACGGGCATTGCAAAGTTGACTGATGTTGACTGCAAGGGTATCTTCCTTGTGACAAGGTGTCCTTTTTCGAGACTTAGTTTATATTTTGCATTTTTCAACTTTTGAAATTTCCTCTCATTGAGCATCTTTCGCCATAGATTCTTCATTGAAGTGTTTGAAGCTTAGATTTTGATACCTGGTATTGGCCAACTGCCATTGATGACCTCAGAGGTCCTAACTTTTCTTTTGAAAAAGTGAAATAGATCCACCAGAGCTAAACTTACTTTTTGGTGATTTTGACTTGACCAGTGTGATCGTGAAGTGAAATAAGCATATCAAAATGATTTTGAGTCATTTCTGGAAAGATCCTATTTTTTAGGGCTTTCCTAAAAATAGGGGCTTGAAACCCTAATTTTCAAAATTTCCAGAATTTTACGAGTATCCTCTTGACAATAAACGTAGAAAAACCCCATGCTTCGTTTGTCGTTCAGAAATTTCTAAAAATAGCAAATTGTCATTCTTAGACATTGACCTAAAGCTGACTTTTGACAACAATTTTGCAAGATTTTGACCATTTTATCAAAATGCCTTATTGAAGCAAATTTTTTATTTTGGGGTACAACAATAATCATGTATCAAAGTATCAGTATATGAGTCCAACATATTGATTATCCAAGATAAAGTACAATGAGTGCAACAAGGACTGTAGAAGGTGATGGGTCTTGCATTAAGAGTCTGTCATTTAAATACCTTTCATGCTTAAATAAAGTTATTATAAAGTGATCTTCTAAAGTCAATAATTGAGACGTCTTTGAAATAAGGTGCATAATTCTAATGTTATTATTTTTAGCCTCCATTGTTTTCCTCTTTCTTTTATTGTGTATAACATTTTAGAGCTGTCACATTAATTCTCTCATGCTGTATCTTTTCTAAATGAGAAGATTGATGTTTTTTCTTAAAATTTTTGAACTAGGATGTGGGAAGTAATGTTGGTATTATCTGCTAACGTTTGACATGATTTGCTTTTGTCTCAGCTGCTGATCGTATGTGCAGGTCAGGAGCTGTAGATCTTATTTGCATTGATTCTGTTTCTGCTTTGACCCCTAGAGCTGAAATTGAAGTAAGTGCTCATTCATTTTATGCCCTGGTCACAATAATGGACAATTATCTTTTGATGAATTACTGATAAGTAATTACATAATCTCTCCTGTTCAAGGGTGAGATAGGAATGCAACAAATAGGCCTACAAGCACGCCTAATGAGTCAAGCTCTGCGTAAGATGTCAGGGAATGCTGCTAAGGCTGGCTGTACTCTCATATTTCTTAATCAAATTCGGTACAAGGTAGACACATTATACATTGCCTTTCTCTTGATTATTTATTGGTAGGATAAGGTCATGCTGAAAATATCTATGGTGCTCACAGATTGGTGTATTCTATGGGAGTCCTGAAGTTACTAGTGGGGGAATTGCTTTGAAATTCTTTGCATCCCTCCGTCTTGAGATTCGATCAACTGGCAAGATAAAGTCTGTAAGCCCAATATCCCTACAGTAACTCATTTTTTAGGTCCTGTTAACTTTTATCTGGAATCTGTGATGAAACTTCCTTTTACTTTGATAAAAATATATCCAAGAGGAATTCTGTTTCTTTTCAATGCAGCCAAAAGGAGATGAAGATATTGGTATTAAAGCATGTGTAAGAGTGCAGAAAAGCAAGGTAGTTGTGGAAGCAATCTATATTTCTCAAAATAGATGTGTATATTTTCAATCATTCATGTTCTATCAGATTGAGTCAAATATACTTTTGTGCACCTCTTGTTATGTTGGCTATGTAAGCATCCATTTGTCCTATTGATTGCATTTAGCTAGTTCTGAAATATGTTTATAACTAATAACATAAAAAGTTTTTACAAGCTTATCATCCTTTTATAAGTAGAATATGACTTCCATGTGGACCAACATGATAATGTATTGCTATTGTTCTAGTCCTTACTGTTGTGACCTTTTTCACACATTGCCCCATCACAGATGGGGTCCCCCTGATTTTTGCTTCATTCGGGTCTTTTGGTTTGGGTCTTCTGGTCCGTCTCTCTCTACCGATCTTTTCTTTTTGTCTAGTGTACTTACCATTTGACCTGGGTTTAAATTTTGGCTAAGTCTGGAGTAGTTTCTAGTGAATTAGGGTTTTACATCTTCAGACTGCTTTGAGGTCAAAATATGTTGGCTAATCAACTTCTGAGCTTAGCACTGCTGTTAGAATGCTTCCAGCAAGCTTCCCCTAAATTTTCACTAACTTCTTCCGATTTTCTATTTTTAGTAAGTGTCAATTTAGGGTTTGTTTTCTCAAGATTTTCACATTCTGGCAACTGCACTACATTCTGAACACCTTGAACTCATAATTGGTGGAATTTGAGCAGAAACAGACGACTTGCTATTTTTAGCAGTTCCGCCTTCGAGGCCCAATTCTAGGGTTTACATGTCAAATTTTCAAATGCATGTATCGAGATTCTTTGTGGGTTTTTCGAGACTTTCATAGTGATATGACATGCAAGACAGGACGACAACTTTCAACGCTCAGCCTTCGGAGGCAAATATTAGGGTTTGCATGTAGATTTTCTCAACGCATGTCGGCATAATCTTTCTGGGTTTTCTGAGAGCTTCGCAACGGTGTACTATGCAAGCGAAACTGGTCACTTTTCAAAAACTTGCTATTTTTAGCTAGTGGTTGCGTGTTGATGATTTTTCTGGGTTTTTCTGGGTTTTTCAAGTTCTCTCGGGCAGTTTGACATGCAAAATCATCCGGCAATCGATTGGTCACCTTCTTAGCCACTTTCTATTTTAGCAAGTACACTCTGGCAGCCGCCCGACACTTCAGAATTGCGAACACGGTAACATGCAACTGAAATGGAATTGAATAGAGCTCGTTTGAGACACATGCAGGATGAATTAGGGTTTCGGGCTTCGGGAACTCAAAGTGAGGGGTCGAACATCAAAATTTCCAAAATTGAAGTATCCCACCATAATCAGCATCTTCCGAGGAGTCTGCTGGCAAAATTTGAAGACAATCGGAGCACTTACTATTTTTAGTAAGGTGTTCCTGACACAGGCTATAAATAGAAAGTCGACTTCGAGCGTCAATACAAGTAGGCAAGTTTACCAATGATGAGCACCCTATTCAAATTTCAACTCGAACGGAGCTAAGGAAGTCTCAAAATCAAGCAGCTGCTATAAATAGTAAGCCACTTCAAAACATGCCAAGAATAGCAGGTCATCACGAAGTCTCAGTATGAACGAGTCAAGCAGGTAGTGAAGACCCCATGGCACGAATTTCAAGACAAACGAAGTTGCAGAGAATGGAGAATCAAACACTTACTATTTTTAGCAGGTTGATGCGGAGGGAATTAGGGTTTCCCAAATTCAAGGATGGAACACGAAAGTCGGGCAGATACGACATCCTGCCACGATCACCACTTCTCTGGCAAACAACACATGAAATTTGAAGACATTCTGAGCAATTGCTATTTTCAGCATGTTGCTAAAAATAGCAGGTGCAGACAGGCATTAGGCCCCGACAGCACGACCACACCCCGAAGTTCAAAACAGGGCAAAAATCAGGTCTTTTCGGAGTCAAGAATCAGTTCAGAGCACGAAATTTGAGGAACTTTCTAAAAATAGAAAGTTAGGGCAAGTTAGGGTTAGCAGGAGAAAATTACCACAAATTTGGCAAAAGGCATGAAATACATCAAGTTTGATAATTTTTCAAGTCTAGCATCAAATTTCGCCTTAAAAGGCTAAAGAGGATAAAAATTCTACCAAGGCAAATAAAAAATGAGAGGTCAAAGTGTTACAAATTTGAAGAAAACCTCTCCACATGCGCCTAAGGACTTGGAGGCTAAAATTTTATCAAGTGTTCGAAATTGGAACCTCAAGGGTGGATTTGCGCCTAACCTTGAGGAGGATGAGGAGACTTGAAATTGACTAAGGCATACAAATTGAAAGTCCAAAGTGATATATGCGCCTAGGGTCAAGGAAGGTGATTGAAAATATCACTAAGGCATTAAACTCAAAGCCCACCCATTGAAATGCGCCCTTGAGCTTAGAGTTGATAAAATTAAAATCTCAACATACTATTTGCGCCCCCAAGTGAAAGACCACCCTCTTGTATGCACCCATAAAGAAGAAGAGTGGATCTGAAAAATTCTAAGTCATGGGAATTTGATGCTTAGGGTATGAAATGCGCCTTGCTTTACATGGGGAGGTGGTTAAAAGTGTTAGGTGTTAAAAGTGAAAGCTGACCCTTACAAATGCGCCCTTGTCTGACATGAAAGTATAAAATTTTCTAAGTGTCCAAAGCTGAAAGTCACCCGTGCCAAATGCGCCCAAGACCTAAGAAGGCTAAGGGAGAAAAGTTTGAGTGCTTGAAATTGAGAGCTAGACCCCCTGTATGTGCCTTTGGGTAGATATAGCTTGAGAAATATTGTAAGTATCAAGATTTGAAGGAGCACCTCCAAAATGCGCCCAAGGTGGCTAGAGGCAACATGTGAAAGAACTTCTAAGTCATAAATTTGAAGAAGGACCTATGATATGCGCCAGACCTTGAGGAAGATGGGTTAGTAAATTTCACTAAGTGTTGAAACTGGAAGCACAGGGGGTCATATGCGCCTAGGCTTGGAAGGAGATAAAAAATACACTAAGGCGTGGTAAGCTTGAAGTAGACCACATTATATGCGCCCCCCCTTTAACTTGGAGAATTAATTGGAAATATTCTAAGTTATGAATATTGAAAGAAGCCCTTGTGAAATGCGCCTTCAAAAGGAATGATGGAGAGTGGAATTTGACTAAGGCATTAAATGAAACCTCAGGTAGTCATTTGCGCCTAGGAGGAAGGAGGTGATTAAAATGCTGAGTGTTGAAATTTGAAGCTTCCCCTCCAATATGCGCCTTAAGGATGGAAGATCAACCTATCATATGCGCCTTAGCAAGAAGAGGTTGAGTTTTAAAATTTTGAGTAAGGCGTTTGAATTTGGACTATGGCAAATAAATGAAGTTGACCAACTCATGTGCGCCCAAGCAAGTGGAGGGAATACAAAGATGTGTAAGGCAAATATTTAAAAATAAAAGCTCAAAGTATTAAATGCGCCTAAGCTTAGGCAAATATTCAAAAATGTTTCTAAGGCGTAGCAAAATGAAATACAACCTCCTAGATGCGCCTTGATGGAGGGTTGAAGTTGGAGATTTGGCTAACTCATTTCAAAATGAAAGCTTGATATATCATATGCGCCTTAGTCAAGGGGAAGAATAACCATTAAAGGTTGTAAAATTAAAAGTTCCCCCCCCCCCCCTTTAATTACGCCTAAGACTGGAGATAAGATCAAAATGTGAAAATGAAAAATCAAGTATGCCTAAGTTTGACATTTGGCTTCGCAGTTAAAAATTGAAAGGCATTGAAAATTTGCTCTAGGTAAATAATTTTAAATTGATCAAGCTAGAGAAATTAATTAAAATAAAAATTAAATTATTTTCCGAAGTTTAAATTAAATTCCCCCTTCGTTTGGACACATGAAGTTTTAAAATTTGGGAGATTTTAATTGCGGGGAATTTATTTTGGAGTTATTACGGACGGAAAATAATTATGCCTAGCCATTTTAAAGTGTTGACGATGATTATTCACAAACGCTGGTGAAATAAATAAATTTCTCAAATGAAATTAAATGGCAATAAGATTAAATTTTAAATTTGAAATTGCCATTTTAAAAAGCAGTGATGTTTTTTAAATTGAAGTGAATTTTAAAGTTTCTCGAAATTACTTCAGTCAACTGCAAGTAACTGGCAGTTGGGAGGGAAAATTTAAATTTAAAACGAGGAAAGAATCTCCCAAATTAGCAAATTGCTATGACGACTGAATGATGGCTGGGAATATTCTCTTTCAAAATCGGAAAATTTCTAAGTTATGGCGAAGAGAATTAATGGCATTTGCTAAAACAGGCGCCAGCTTTCAATTATAAAACTTCGAAGATTTTCATTTTCATTTCACAAAATTCGAAGCTGAGATTTGTGCTAAAGAGCTGAAAGTTATTGTTGAGTTGTGAATTTCTGAAGTTGCCGAAAGTTGAGAGTTGCTAAAGGCTGAGTTTGTTTGATTATTTTTCTGAGTGCTGGTAGTCGAAATTGCTTGAGTTGTTGAAAGTGGTTGCTGAGAGTTTAAAAGTTTTAAATTCCGGAAGTTTGAATTTCTCGAGGTTTGAAGTTGGAGTTATACCGCAGAAGTTATCGATTTTATTTTCCTTTTGCAGCCAACTCCATTTGCCAGCCATCTCGCAAAGTTTTTATTTTAAAAGCTTGAATCGTAATGTTTTCTTTTTTGTTTTTGTAGATGGCTGAGAGTCAAAGAGCTGACGTTGCTGGAACTAGCAAGGCTAGAGCCATGGCTGGAAATACTGAAGTTGGCAAAGAAAATGCTTCCAGGCAGGCGATCATCAAGAGCTTGAAGAAGTCTTTTGTTCCTGAGTCGAAGTTCATCTCGAAGCTTGGAAACTTGACGGACACCAACCTCGGATCTTTCAATCTCAAGACTTTCAGGAGGAGGATATATGGACAAGGTGGCAACCCTCCGACAGCTACCTCGCATAACATGGTGAAAAGTGGGTTGTATGCTGCAGCCGGTTTCCTGCCAGCCGTCCGATGTCCAGAGCTCATCATGGAGTGTGCAAATCATTACGACTCGGACCGCCAAACAATTGTTTCTCCAGAAGGCAAGCTACTAGCTAATTTCACACCGGATGCAATTGGTGAAGCTTTCGGGATCTTGGCTACAGATAAGATGTTGTATAAATCAAAGGAGAAGGCTGACAAGATATACGCTACATCTTTCGATAAATGTGTGAAGAGAATCAACACCACTTGGATGAGGAAGCCGAAGTTGCCTGGCGCCAAGCTGCCAAAGCAAATCATCTCAGAAGAGCTAAATCAGGAATACTGCGACATTATCATGATGCTCAGTCGGGTCAACGACAGCTCGCAGGCGTATGTGTTCGAGCCATGGATGTTTTTCTATATCAGCGTGGTGCTCGAAGGAAAGGTGGATGTGAATTGGGCACAGATGATAAGTGATAACATCAACGAGTAGTTCAAAAATCTGAGGAGAACGAGGACGTTCTATATGAGCTCGTATGTTATCTACATGTTAGCGCGGATGACGAAGTACAAGGGGCTGGCATATCAGGAGCCGATTGGGTGTGGCTTCAATCAGTTCAAGATTCATGAATCTTGTAGGCAATTGCATCTCACGAACACTCCTCATTACAAGAGGGTGAATGCCGCCTTCACAATGTACCTGACGAGGACTCTTTAGGGGAGATTGCAGCAAAGAATATCTCAAGAGGCACAGGAGTTCATCGAAGAATATGGGTTTTGGTTTATCCAATTCCCCAAATTCACTTATCTAAGGCTGCCAGGTCACCATTCGTATGCCTACCGACTACCAAGGTACCCTACCGATAGAACGATCATGCTTGAGGTGTCTAGGCAACTTGTGGCCTATGATAAAATTATAAGGAAGAAGAAAGGAGGTTTGCACTTCCCTCTCGTTTTGGGAAATTCGCTTGAGGAGTGCCCTTCGTTGCAAGCAGCTAAGGAGGCAGAAGAAGAATTGCAATTTTATCAACTCACGCTCCATACCAGCTGGTAGGACTTTGATCCTCAGGGAAAGATTGGAACTGTACAAGGTGAAGAGTACAAGCATAGGACTCACTTGGAAGATTTTTGGGCAAATGCTCAAGATGAAGGCGGAATTAGAAGAACATTCTCCAGATTGCCCCTAAAGCTGATCAGAGAATGCGAGGTGGTCCCGGTGCCGGACCAAGTCGATGAAGATGCTAGACTCATGCACCCGGATTACGAGTCGATAAAGAGCACACCAATCCCACCTCTGGATTGGGCTGAGCTAGAAATTGCAGACTTAGACACCTTGTCTATGCCTGTCATGACCTTTATGAGGAGTTGGGTGGATGGACATGTCCACAGACTGAAAAGAAGATCTATCGCTCTCTCGTACAATCTTATGGGCGATTGGAGGCCACCAGTGTCAGCAAAGAAGAGGAAACAAGTTGCCCAAGCTTCAGAGCCGTAGCAGCGAGAAGAGCCAACTTAGCTTGGACCTGAGAGATCAGAGGAGACGTCACCTACTTAGTTGTTGGCTCAATCCTCTAGCTTGCATGAGGTCTCAATGTTTGCAAATCAGAGGGGTAGAGCGAATGAGGAGCCAGAGGTTGGAGAAGTTAACCAACCTTTGCCAAGAGAAATGGACACTCAGAGCGCCAATGCTCCCCAGGGCGTCAGTCAGCTAGATGAAGGAGAAGAAACAAAAACGGATATCCGCTTTGATCGTGCACTTGAGGCGGCTTTTGAAGAGGAAGATATTATAGAACCTGAGGTTAGAGCTCATAGGGATGACAGTCAACATATGGAGACAGATGAGCCTCGACCAAATATCGCTCAGGAGGAAGTCCGTGAACTAGAGGCAACTGAAGAACAAACCCTTATTGTTTATGATGCTCAACGTAATTGGTTGTCGCGTACAATAAGGAGGGATCAAGAGGATGACGCTGACCTGGCAGTGGAAATGGAGGAACTTTTGAATAGAATAAGTCACCCAAGAGGAAGAGAGCCAGAAAGTATTCCCGAATGGAAACTAATGAGGGTGGTTCACGCACTTTTCATGTAGCTGTTCCGAGGGAGGATTGTGACTTGGGTGATGTAATGCCAGAAAACTACAGTGTCACCACCATTGAATTAGGACGTCCTTCCGGAGCACAAGTTGTTGAGGAGGTAGAAAATTCCTTCCAGGCCCTGAAGGATAGGATGGTACGAAAGGAGGAAAAATATAAAAGATTGAAGAAGGAGCATAGGGCGTTGGTCGGATATGTACAACATCTATCGCATCCTTGTGCTCAAGAGAGACCAGCAGTGGAAGTTCCACCTGAGCTGCCACGGGAGTCAATTGGTGGACTCGAGGAAATGAAGAGGGCTATTCAGGAAGGAGACAAATGGATAGGCGGTGTTTGTGCTGAAGCAGAGAAATTCATGGCCGACCTCGTCTCCTCTTTTCAGGGCTCTTCTGGCATCCTCTCGCGCTTGGAGAACGTTGAGCAGGCTTGGGGTGACACTCATATATTCCAGGACAAAACCATCCCGCACCTCGCTGCTTTGATGCGCATACCCACATAGACTTTGGTCAATGAAGGGGTGATCCAGGCTGGGGATAGGTATGATTTTCTTGGGTGGTGTTGACGTGGTTTTTGAGACCGCACTAACACAGAACAAAGTTTCCCAATGGACACTCTATTCTCTCTTGAACAAAGTATTCAGCTTGCTAAGATTGCAAGTGAGATCACGCTTTCAACTCCAAGGTTCTTGTAATGCGAATAGACCCAGTTTGGTTGATGTGTATATGCTGTGTTCTTACGAGGGGACTTACGTAATTGTTCTGAATGCGTGCAATAACAACCAATATATGCTTTTGAAAGGGACTTTTATGCGAATGATTTGGCTTTAGAGTGCAAATTTCCTAAAACTAATCAAGATTGTGCGGAATTTGAATGGCTGTGGAGATTTCTAAAATTTTAAATTCTAATCTAAATGCAAATGGGTGTTATGCTCAACTTGAATGAACTTCGAACAAACCTTGCCTAGCCTCCTATAGGACAGCTTCAACAAAGTAAGTGCAATCTTCAAAGGATATGAAAGGTGTTCAAATCACGATTCAAGAGTGCAACTACCATCACAATGACGCATAATTACGCATGAACCTTGATCGAAGTTAAGTGTAAAGTATTCCAGTTGACCACGCAAGACGAGCTTACCATCAACAAGAACGTTAGTGGTATGGATAAAGAAGCTCACTTACATCAAACATAAACATCCATGTCTAACTATTAGCATGAAATTAAATCCTAGTTGAAGTCAAAGGAAGAAGAAACCTCACGAACTACTCAGAACAAAGTTTAAATCCACCATCAATGAAAGGCTTTATTATGAATAGCTTTTGTGACAATCTCTTACAAAATTCTCAAAGGGAGAATTCCCCTTCTTCTTCAACAATGCAAATGAAAACTATTCTAACTAAAAATTTCTACTCTCTATTCTGCTTCACTAATTGCTCACTACTCTCTGATTCTGACTATGACTACTAGAGTACAAATGAGGGGGACTCCCCCTTTATATAGCTGGCCAGTCCCAACCGACGGTCTAGATCGAATTACAATGGAGGGCTCAGATCGAGCCACCTCAGCCCTAGACAAGTTTGCCCTAAAAACCGACAGAAGGTGGAGTGGTGTCATAAATGCTCCCAAAATAGCAGATTCCTCCTTTGACCATTATGAGCAATTAATGCCCACTACCCTTCTAGAAGATTCTCGTCCATGACCCAGATATCTTTGCTCTTCTCTCGGACCGCGTACGCTATGAATCGTGCCAACACTGCATCGACCTCTTCCTCAGAAATTGATGGAGTAAGATTCAGCTGATACTCCAAGATGGCCACCATTTGCTCATGCTTCTCACAAGACTTTCCCCAAGTCTCGATAGAATCTTGCGTGCTCTGAATGATTGTTGAAAACGTGGAGATGTTCTCAAAATCCAACTGGGAAAACGTTCTCATCTCAGAAAAGAATGGCTGCAACCTCGCCTTTAGTCCTTCTGCATCTACCTCCTCATGAGTAAGCGTCCTTGCGAATACTGCCTCCAACGTGTTGAGGATACTCTCGTGAATATTCCTCATAGCTTTTCTGATCCTGGAGGACTCCATAGCTGCAGTATCAAAGAAACTCTTCCCGGTGAAGGCTGCTGAATGCCACCCACGAAAGTCATACCTATCACCCGCCTAGATTACCCCTTCATTCACCAAAGTCTGCGTGGGCACACGCATCAAGACAGCAAGGCGAGGGATAGTTTTATCCTGAAAGATATGGGTATCTCCCCAAGCTTGCTCGATGTTATCTACGCGTGAGAGAATACCAGAGGCATTTTGAAATGCCGAGACAAGATCCGCCATAAACTTTTCAGCCTCAGTACGAACACCATTTATCCACTTATCTCCTTCTCGTACAGCCCTCTTCACTTCTTCAAGGCCGCTGATCGGCTCTCGTGGCAACTCTGGTGGAAGCTCTGTCGCTGGATTTTCTTGAGCAACAGGATGTGCGAGATGTTGCACATACTCAACCAACGCCTTGTGCTCTTTCTTCAATCTCTTGTACTTTCCTTCTTTCTTTACCAGCCTATCCTTCAATGCCTGAAATGAACTTTCTGCTTCCTCCACTACTTGTGCTCCGGAAGGACGTCCCAACTCAACTGTGGTGATTGTATAGTTCTCAGGCATTGCATCACTCAAATCATGCTCTTCCCTTGGGACAGTGATATGAAGGCTGCGGGAACCTGCCTCATTAGTTTCCATCCTTGTATATTTTCTTGCCCTCTTCCGCTTAGGCGACTTGCTTGTTCTGTTTAGGAGTTCTTCCATTTCAACTGCCAGGTCCGCATCATCATCTTGGTCCCTTCTGATCGCCTGTGAGAGCCAATTGCGTTGAATATCATAGATGATCAGGGGTTGTTCTTCAGTTGCTTCTACTTCCCGAACTTCTTCTTGAGCAGTATTTAGGTGAGGCTCAATTATTTCAATGTCCTGATCACTTCCCTCATGAGTTCCAACGTCTTCATCTCCGAAGGAGTAGTCAAAGTGGGTGTCCGTATCCGTTTCTTCCCCTTCATCTCGCTTATTAGCAGCTTCAGGATCATTGACGCTCTGAGTATCTATTTCTCTTGGCATTGGTTGGTTAACTTCCCCAACCTCTGGCTCTTCATTTCTTTTAGCTCTTTGATTAGCAAATAATGAAACTTCACGCACACTAGAAGAATGAGTCACTAACTGAGTTGAGGACGTGTCTTCCGATCCCTGAGGCTCTGGCTGAACGGGCTCCCTTCTGGATTCTGGACCTCGTGTGAGCTGCTTCTTCCTCTTCGCTAACACTGGCGGCTTTTTATCACCCATGAGGTCATATGTGAGGGCAATTGACCTTCGCCTTAATCTGTTAACACACTCATCTACCCAAGCCCTTGTAAATGTCATGACGGGAATAAACAAGGTGTCCAAATCCGCAATCTCTGGTTCAGCCCAATCAACTGGTGGCATCGGTGTGTTCTTCACTGCTTCATAATCCGGATGGGTGACTCTAGTATCCTCCTCAAGCTGATCTGGCACCTGAATCACCTCACATTCCCTAATTAACTTTAGAGGCAGCCTTGAAAACATTCTTTTTCTAATTTCATCCTCACTTCCGGCATTTGCCCAAAAATCTTCCAGGTGGGTCTTGTGTCTGTATTCCACTCCTTGCACCGTTCCAATCATTCCCCTAGGATCAAAATCTTGTCGGCTCGTATGAAGAGTCAGCTTGTAGAATTTCAGTTCATCCTCAGCCTCCTTGGCTGCCTGCAGAGTGGGGCATTCTTCAAGCGAGTTTCCCAACACAATGGGAAAATGCAAGCCTCGCTTCTTCTTTCTTCTAATGATCTTGTCATAGGCTACCAACTGCCTGGACAACTCAAGTAATATCATTCTGTTAGTTGGATACCTTGGCAATTTGTAAACATATGAATAGTAACCCGGAAGCCTCAGATAGGTAAACTTCGGGAATTGGACGAACCAGCACCCATATTCTTCGATCAGCATCTGAGCTTCCTCGGATATCCTTTGTTGTAGCCTTTGCTAAAGGGTCCTTGTGATGTACATGGTAAAAGCGTCATTCACTCTCTGAAAGTCACCAGTGTGAGTAAGATGTAACTGTCTGCAGGATTGGTGAATCTTGAACTGATTATATCCGCAGCCAATTGGCTCTTGGTACGCCAACCCTCTATACTTGGTCATTCGAGCTAACATGTAAATGACATATGAGCTCATGTAAAACGTTTTTGTCCTCCTAAGACTCCGGAACTGTTCATCAATATTATCACTTATCATCTGTGCCCAATTTACTTGCTCCTTCCCTTCAAGCACTACACTGATGTAAAAGAACATCCTAGGCTCGAACACGAACGACTGCGGGCTGCCATTAACTCTGCTGAGAAGCATAATGATGTCGCAATACTCTTGCTTCAACTCTTCTGAGATTATTTGTTTCGGTAGCCTGGCAGCAGGTGGCTTTGGCTTGTGCATCCATGAGGTGTTTATCCTTTTCATGCACTTCTCAAAGGTCGTGGCGTACATCTTGTCCGCCTTCACCTTGGACTTATACAACATGTTATCCGTAGCAAGTATCCCAAACGCCTCGCCAATTGCATCGGGAGTGAAATTAGCTATGATCATACCATTCGGAGAGGTGATAGTCTGATCCTCGGAGTTATAGAAGTTGGCACACTTTAGGATCAACTTGGGACAATGGACCGCTGGCTGGAATTCGGCTGCCGCATACAACCCACTCTTGACGATGTTACGTGATGCATCTGTCGGAAGGTTGCCACCCTGCCCATACATTCTGCGTAGGAATGCTTGAGGTTGAATGGCCCGAGATTGGTGTCCGTCAGGTTTCCATACTTTGAGATGATCTTCGACTCCGGGATGAAGGACTTCTTTAGACCCTTGATAATCGCCTGCCTGGAGGCGTTCTCTTTGACAGCTTCATTGTTGGTAGCCTTAGCTCCAGCCTTGCTAGTTCCAGCATCATCAGCCATCTGCAAGACAAAAAGCGAACATTACACTTCCGACTTTTTAAAATAAAAATCACGTGGGATGGCTGGCGGCTGGAGGTGGCTGCAAAAATAAATACAAGTTAGTAGCCCCAGTAGCCAACTTTGACTTCTCGAGAATTAAAACTTCAACCTCCAACAACTTGCAGCCAAAAGAAATATTCAACTCCCCGCAAGAAATTAACTCGATCAATTTCAACTTCGGAAAAAGCGTTAAGTTTCAGCAATATTTAAATCAGCAACTTTGAATATCTAAAATCAGCAAGCTTTATAAATTACCAAGTTTGAAATCAGCTCTTCGACAGTTATACATCAGCAACTTCGAAGAGTTTAAATAAGTCCGAAAGTTTTAAACGAGTAAGTTCAAATCAGCAAGCCTCAACAATTAAAATCAACTTTTCGAGAGTTATAAATCAGCAACCTCGAAAAGCAATCTAAAATCAACACTTCGAAAATTATACATCAGCAATTTCGAAGGCTTTAGCAAATTTAAATCTGATTCGACTCTAACATTCAGCAACTTCCGAAAATTTAAAGCATAAGCAATTTCGAATTCAAAACAACTTCAACCTCCAGCATAAATAAATGATTTCAGCCTTTTAACTCTCAACTTCAAAAAAAACATTTCAACTTTCAGCGAAATAAAAAGTCTCAGCAATTTCGAGTACTTACCTCAGCAACGTGAAGAAATAAAAAACGCTAAAGCCTTCAAACTTTATTTCGAATCGTAGCAACTTCGCAACTCCGAATCTCAACAACTTCAAGAAATTCAACTTTCAGCAACTTCAATCTCTTGCAAAAATCGAACTTAGCACCTCACACTTTCAGCAACTCTCAAATTAAATCTCACAACTCAATTCGCCAGCATAAATTTCAACTTCGAATCTTGTGAGATGAGAATGAAAATCTTCAGAGTTTTATAGCAAAAGACTGGTGCTAATTTTAGCAGATGCCTTTTATTCCCTTCATCATGACTGACGCATTTGCTAAATTTAAAAGGGAATATTCCAGTCGTCAGGCAGTTGTTATGACAATTTGCTATTCGTGGCAATTTTTTTTTCTTGATTCAAATTTAAAATTCCCTCCCGACTGCCAATTACCTCCAGTAATTTCAAGAAAATCATTTTTACACTGATTTGAAATTATCTCAACTGCTTTTTAAAATGACACTTTTAATTTATTAAAAATTTAATTTAATTGCCATTTTAAATTATTTCTCCAACACATTAAAAATTCGATATCACCCGTCAAAACTGGCTAGGCATAATTTTATTTTCCATCCGTGATTGACTCCAAAATAAATTCCCCGTGTTAAAATCATCCGAATTTTAAAATTTCATGGGTCAAAATCGAAAGGGGGAATTTAATATTAAACTTAGGAAAATAATTAATTAATTAATTTAATTAATTTCTCCGTCTTAGGCAAATTTAAAAATTTATCGCCTGGAGAAATTAATAAGTCTTCCAACGCCTTAGCTTGATTTTATCATTAACGCATTTCAATTTTACTTCTTGGGCGCAATTTGGAGGGGGAATCATTGAACTTCAATGTTTGATATTTATTCATCCCTTCTTCTAAACCAAGGCACACATATTTAATTCCAACACTTTTTTTTATCTTGATGCCATTTAATATTTTCAAAAAAAATTATTGCTTGATCTCTTTATCCCCGCATTTTGATTTTGAAATCAAACGCCTTAAATGTTAAATCACTTTTTTTTTCTTTGCTTTTGAGGCGCATAGGATAAGCTTCATTTTGAACGCCATTTTAATTTTATTTCAAACTTGGGCGCATACAGCATGCTGAACTTTTGTTTCATCACTTACATACAAGGGCGCATTCATCATGTTAATCTTTCAATTCCAACGCCCTGGTGTACTCTCCAGTTTTAACTTAGGCGTATTCTTGCTCAACACTAGTGGCGCATTTGAGTGTTGAAGCTTTCATTTTTTGTTTTTTTTTGCCATAGGCGCATTCTTATGCTTGAACTTTCAGTTCTAGCTCCAAGGGCGCATATCATACTCTGAGCATCAAATTTCTCATGACTTAGAAATTTTCAAGATCCAATCTTCTCTTTCATGGGCGCATTTACCTGTGTGAGCTTTCAATTGGAGGCGCTTTTGAGAGGGAACTTTCAATTTCTAACACTTTGCAAATATTCCTTCAAGCGCATATCACATCATGGGCTTTTGCCTTTAAACGCCTTAGTGTATTTACTTTCATGTTGTCTCAAGGGCGCAAATCAATGGGTTTGCTTTCAATTTTGTGACCTAGAGAATTTTTTAGACTCCACCTTAGTCTCCATCTTGTTGAGGCGCATTTGCCATGGGGAACTTTCAGTTTTAACACGGAACACTTTTAATCGCCTCTCCATGTAAAGTAAGGCGCATTTAGAGTGTTGAGCTTTTATTTTTTTATGCCTTAGACAATTTTCAACTCCCTCCTATGACCCTGGGCGCATTTCCACCCCTGAGGTTTCAATTTAATGACTTAGTCAAATTTTTACAATCTCCCAGGCTTGGGCGCATATGAAGGTTCCTACTTTCAATTAGGGGCGCATTTTACCCTTCATACTTCAAGTTTCGAACTTAACCACTTTCTAAACCCTCAACCTTGGTGGGCGCATATTGCTAGGCATGCTTCTAGTTTAAACTTGGGCGCATTTACCACATGGTACTTCCAGTTCACGCCTTAGACAAAATCCTACACCCTTATTTCCCTCAGGCGCATTTGACACTTGCAACATTCATTTTGAAGAGGGGCGCATTTTGACCCATGGGCGTCCAGTTTTGACTTAGGCGCATATGAGAGGTCAAGCATCAAGTTTCGTGCCTTAGTAAATTTTCAACCTCCTTCCTTGAGTTAAGGCGCATTTTACATGGGTAGCATCCATTTTCATCACTTAGGCGCATATGAGAGGGTCTCCATCCAGTTTCATGAGGGGCGCATTTTGCTAGTGCAACATTCATTTTTGTCACGGGCGCATTTTGCTAGTGCAACATTCATTTTTGTCATGGGCGCATTTTGACTAGGCTATTTCCAACTAAATGTCTTTGAAGAACTTCTAACCTCCTAGGCGCATTTAGCTAGCAGAGCTTCCAACTTTCCAGACTTAGCCAACTTTCTGCCTCTGTTTAGCCTTGAAAACGAGTTTCCATGCCGGACCCGAAATTTTATCCATTTTAGCAAATTTTACGCCTTCTGCCAGATTCGAGTTGATTTTCCTTTGTCAACCCTAACTCGCCCTGAGTTTCTATTTTTAGAAAGTTCTTTGAATTTCGCGCCTTCGACTGAATTCTGACCTTGGAGAGCCTAATTTTTGCCCTGCTCTGAATTTCAATTGACCTGTTCTGTCAATACCTGATTCCTGTTTGTGTCTGCTATTTTTAGCAACCTGCTAAAAATAGAAATTACTCAGAAAGTGCTCAAACTTCATGTGTTGAATGCCCGAAACATGGTGATTGTGACTGGAGGCTGTTCGTGCTTGACTGCTGTATTGTGCCCTTGATTTTAGGAAACCCTAATTGACCTGCTAAAAATAGCAATTATCTGATTCTTCATTCTCTGTAACTCTGTTTGCTTTGAAATTTGCGCCACGGATCACTTATCACATGTTTGTCCTGTACCCATTGAGATTCGATGCTGACCTGCCAATTATAGCTGTTTCCGAAGTGACTTACTATTTATAGTGTTGGTTGGAAATTTTGTATTCTCGTGAAAGCGTACAAAATTGAGATTTCAACCACAGCACGTGAGTTTAACTCTCCTAATTAAGGGAAGGCTCCCCCTTTAACTAAATAAAATTAAGGGTAGGACAGCAATCGTTCCTCTTGTTTCAGGAAAGATTACGTTCTTCTCTCTTCACAGAAAAGACAGTAAATGTTACTAAAACTTATTACAACAGCTACACAGTGAAATTAAGAGAAAGGAAATAAAGTTTCCTGAAAGCACAAAGACTTCCGTTATTTCCTCCGGGACGGGAAAACAATTCGATAAGCACAAAGTCTTGAAGAATGAAATCCTATCAACCTTTTTAAGAACGATTACTTTATGGAAATATACAAGATAAAACAGCTCAAAGACTGTAATTATAATGTATGCTTTCAACTATTCTAAATGAGAAATACTATGAGCGTAAAGACTTATAATTCTTCTCTATTTCTAACACTAACTAAGAATTCAATTCTCAGATTTACAGCACAAAGTCTGCAAATATTTAAATTGAATCTCTCTTCAGCAACTTTCAACAATTTTCAAGTAATCACAAAATAATAATGATCCAAAATGACATAAGAACATTTGAGATGCAAAACAAGAATTCAGCTCAAAGTCTGAAATTCCAGCTTCTTGATATCACTTGAAAATTTACAATATTTCACTATAAAGCTCAAAGACTTTATGAGTATAAAATTCTGCAGAGTTTTCTTGCTTGCTAAAAAGATAAAGATTACAATAGACCCCTCAAGTATTTATAGGAGGAAGGTCTGGAGAAAAAGGTGGGAGGATCTCAACAAACTTGAGAAAATCTCTCAACCGATAACTAATTGCGATTGACTTATTCAAAATTACAATCCAAATTGTGATTTGTCTTGTAAGATTTTACATGTAATTACATTTTCGAAAATTGCAAGGAAAGAACACTTGCAATTGCAAAATTTGTTTTTACATATATATTGTCGAAAGTAAAATTACATAAAACAATCTAAAACTTAATTTGTTTCATTCCTATCTTTAAAAGATAAGAATTTGCTGATGATGGTCTTCAACTCGTTCGGATCTGGACCCAATGTGTTCTTGGCCACTGCAACTGTCTTCAAAATTATATCAAAATATTTGATAGTTGCCAATCTATGCTCTTCATAAGTAGTTTGCATCTTCTCAAGGATTGTTTGATGATTGATAAGCTTTTGAATCGAATCCAAAGAAAACTGCTCTGATTCCATTTGTTGACGAAGATTGGCTGCCATATCTGAAGTAACTGAATCAGCTTCAAGTAACTCATCTTCTTGATTCAAAACTGTACATGAGATCTTTTCAAAACTTGAAAGAATATCCTGCTGAACTTCATCATTCATTTCTAAGGTGGCCTGGATATCTTTGATAAGATCTTGAATGACCAATGATCTATTTGTCATAAGTTGCTCAAATTCTATGTACTTTTCTCTGTTTGGCAAGATAGAATTGTTGCATAGAATTTGTAACTTAACCTGATCTATCTCATGCCAGATTTTTAAATCTTTTTCAAGCGATTCCAAACTTTGCTTGAAGGCTTCTAAAGTTTGATTCAGTTTTATCTTTGCTATTCGGACATTTTTGAAAACTTGCAACATCTTCTCAATCATTGGAATACTTTGCTCAATTAGCTGAGTTATCCATGAATCAATTGCCTTGGCCTTTTGCGCAATTCTTTCTAATTGTCTAATTGATTCATTTGGAGGAGTTGTAGATAGAGAATCAACTGCCTCTGATGATCCTGTAATCCTTTGAATGACTGCAACCAGCTGAGCATTGTCTTCCTTGAGCTTTTCCTTTTTAGCTAAGAGTTTGTTATAGCTTTGTGTCAGAATTGTCACTGAACTCTGAGCATCCTGCATCATATTAGCGTGAGTCTGCTTACCCAATTCTACCCTTGTGAATCTGTAGTCAGATACCTGCATCTCTTCATGCGGTTTATCAACTAAGGGCTCTGCAATTTCAGCATATTTCATCCTGTTGCTGTCAACAAAAACCTGTGAGACTGTTTTAGCTTTCTTTGCAATCACTGGTTTTTGTTTCTTCAATTTTCGGAAATCAAAAATATCAGGAGACACTGCCTGTTTCTTTCTCTTAGGAGCAATTGAATTCAGCCATGGAGGAAGATCCAAGGTTGTCACATCTGAAGTGGCAACTGCGGTCTCTGTAGAAATAGCCTCAATTTGAGATACAACAGAAATTCTTGAAGGTGCCTCAGTTTGTACAGCAACAATGTTTTGCTCAGAAGACAAATTGCAACTAGGATTGGCCATGAAACAATCAAAGTTCGTTATAGACGTATCAATTTCTGGAAGAGTTGTTTCTGACATAGCTGAAAAGATTGGATTGATATCAAAAATACTCTTGAAATTACTAGGCAAGTTCATCATAGGAGTATTTGTTACAGATGAAGGTTGATGACAAGTCTCTTGTGGTGGAATAGAAGGAACAAAAACGGTAGAGAAGGAATCAACATCACTGTCGATAGGAGACAAAGGGGATATAGCTGATTCTGGTATTGGAGCCTCAATGTGAGGAGTTATCTCACTTCGGATAGTAGAGGTCTCATGAACCTTGTCTTCTTCTTGCTGATCTAATACCTGAATCTGCATTTCGTTGACTTCCTTACCCTTTAATGTTTCACTATCCAATGGTTGTTCAGGAGCTCTGCTTACTTTTAGCTTGATTCTGGTACTTGAAGAGGAAGCTCCTTCTTTAGATTGTTCCCTAATTTCTGATTTCAATCCTCTAGGGCCAGCTGGGTCATCTTCAGCTCTAACTCTGATTTTGATGGTCTTGACACCTATGCTTTTGAGCCAAGAATTGGTGTTCGCCAAGACTGATTGGAATCTATCAAAGATAGAGACGGATTCCTTTTGAGACCATTGAATTGCAGGAATGGGAGCATTAGCAACTCCCTGTTCTTCGTACTCAGGATCCAAAATCTGCTTATCATCAATTACTCCCTCTGGAATTAAAGTCAGATTCAGGTCAATGATTTGCTCCAAAGTTAGCCTGCAATAATCCATTTTGTATACATCCTTTTCTGTACGGAGGTCTGCCCAAATGTCTTCAATGCGGTGAACATGAGTGAAGACTCTTTTTATTTTATCTTTCATCCTCCTGTAATCAAAATCCACTCTAGCTTGGAATCTTTTCAATGTTATCTCCTGAAGTTCAGTTTCCATTGCTTTGGCTCTTGAAGAGGTTGTCAAAGAATACCTGCCAATTACCAATGGATTATGTGAAGAAATACCAATTCCAGATTTGTGTTGTATAACTTGACGTGAATGAACTGACATCAATTGCCTTCCCAGCTCCATCAGAATGATCTTATCAGTTGGATATCTTGGGAGCATATAAGGTTGGTCTTCAAAGCAGCCAACTCTCATATAGGTGAATGTTGGAAATTGAAGGAACAAGCAGCCATATTGATTTACCTTATTCCAAGCTGCATCTGATACCCTGTTATTTACCAACTCTTTGTCAAACAAACACATAAAATAACCAAAGAAGGCATCTTGTACCCTTCTATAATGCGCTCGACTTGGAATAAAAGTCAGCTGATCATAATATTTCCATACGGGCACCAATGATCTGTCACCTTCAGGAGATAAGCCTGGAAAATGTCTCAAGGAAGCTGCTATGTAGACCAAATATGAATTCATATAGAAGGTCAGAGTGGTAGGAACCTGTGCAAGCTGTTCGCACAAACAGTCACTGATTATTTCTCCCCAGAAAATTGGATGTTGTGCTTTTCTAATGACAACCATGAACTTATACATCCAGCTTTCAAACATGTTAGAAACTTTCAACCCTGCAATTCTGCTCAAAAGAGTGATCATGTCGTTAATTTCTTCTATAAAATCAGACCGATACAACTTGGGCATACGGGTCGCACAAGGTCGTGATTTTAGAAGCCATTTAGAGTTGATGTGTTTAATACAATCATTCTTTTTCTGCTCAAAATGTCTGTGAGCACTCTTCAATGAAATCTCTGAATAAGTAGTTGCATCAGGTACTCTGAAAACTCTATTGATTGTCTCAGCATCAAGTCTGATAACTACGTTGCCATCATCATCCTTAATTGTCCTGGATTGTCTATCAAAGCGTGCTGCACATGCAAGGACGAATTCTGGTTCAAGGGCAGCAACAGGAAAAGAAGCCACGAGATGGATATGACTTCTCAGCAACTTTTGCATATTAGAAGACGTAGATTTCTCAGCCCTTTCAAGAAATTCAGACATATCAACATGCCCTATTTCTGTATCTTTGATCTCATCGATGTTTGAAACAACGTGAGATGGAGAGATCTCATTCTGATATTTGTCGAACTTATACTTCATCTTTTTGCCTGCTGGAGAAGTTGGTTCATCCGTCATTGAACAGGAATCTGCAAGACTGCGGTGAAAACCCCATAAGGTCAGCACATCATCAGCATCAACGTGAATGGACATGGCGGAACTCAAACCCTAGAACAATGAAATGGACTTTGAAAGAAAAATGGAAGGTGAATGAAGATGAATTCGAAATGGATGGAATGGTGGCATGAAAAACGGCATTTTGTCTCTTTGAAACAGCAAGACAAAGAGATCTCAAAACTTGGATTTGGAATTTCGTCCAAAAAGGTCAACTTTTATGCTTTTTGAGGCAATTCGGGTTTTTGAGTGACTTGAACAATTTCGGAACTTTTTGACACTTTAGCAATTTCTGCTTTTTGCAATTTCGGGATTTTTCTGAGTTTTGACAATTTTCACAAAGGCAATCGGGATTTTTATGAAATTTAACAATTTTTGAACTTTGCAATTTTAAAAATTGTTATTTTAATTACAAATCCCGAAATTGTATCTTTAGGCTAAAAACCCGAAATGAACACAAAGTGAATAGTTATTTTGTGAAAAATAATGATGGATATATGAAGTGGCGAAATGAAGTGAAAGGAATGAGCATGATATATGAAATTTATTGTTGGAAAAGCAAATGATAAAAATACGTTTTTATCATAAAGCAAATTTTGGATGGAAATATGCACTATGTATGGAAGTGCGGAGATATGTGAAATGGAAGGCAAAATTCAGTAAGATGAAGGGGGCGTGTGAAATGAAATGTATATGAGAAAAACACATTTCTAAATGAGGGTGAATGGAGGTAATATGGAGATATATAAATGAAGATGGCGAATGAAATGGAGAAATAAATGGCAGTGAGAGTGAAAGACGTTTTTTTATAAGAGAAACACGTTTTTGAACAAAGGCGAATTTAGGTGGAAATATGAGATTATACATGAGGTTTAGGATGGAAATATGGAGGATACATGCTGGGCGAATGAAATAGTAAATGAAATAAAGAAAAACGGAGGGATATGAATGTGTATTATGAAAACGCGTTTTCATATGAAGACGGATTTTTGCTAAGAAAAACGCATTTCTAAATGAAAATAACCAGTGAGAAAAACGCGTTTCCATTAAACTATGATAGATACTTATGAATATACATAAACGACCACGAGAAAAACGAAAAGCAGAAAGAAAAATGCGTAAGAATAAAAAACGCGTTTTAAAAAAAAAAATCATAAAAATGTAAAACGTGGTATGTAGAAGACAATAACATCGATAATAAAGCAAAACGCACATAGATGATAGTAAAATATGAAAAGGAAGATGGAAAATACGAATCATACCTGGAGATAAGTTGTAATATGCGAAAATGCAGAAACAAAAACCCTAGACGCGTTGAAAACGACAGAGACTCGGTTATTTACTGGTAAAAGTCCGAATTTGAAGCATTAAGGTCGACCAAATCTCCATGAAATGAGGAAATAAATGCAAAGAAGAATTCAACCAGCTCAAATCTGAGAAGAATCGGATTTTTCAGAAGCTTTCACAATGAAAAATAACATCAAAGTCATAAATCGGGTTTTTTATGAAGCTTTACATGCCTTTTTTACAAAATCGGGTTTTTTATGAACTTTAGCAATTTCACTTTAAACCAATTCAGACTTTTCAGATCAAAAAACAATTTTCACTTTTAACAAAAATGATCATTTGAAAAAAAAAATCGAACTTTTCAAGTCATAAAAGCAATTTCGGGTTTTTAAGGCACTTTAACAATTTTGCTTTTTTGACAAAATAAAAGGACTTTAACAAAAATCGGGTTTTTAATGGCACTTTAGCAATTTTGGGTTTTTAAAACACTTTAGCAATTTTGCCTTAGAGTCTAAATTTCCCTATTTGCTGAGTTGCTCTGAAAACCCGAAATTGGCCAAAAAGACATTAAAAACAAGTCAGAAATCGACGAAAACGGAAACGTAAAGAGGAAAAAGAACAGCCCAAAGGTTAATCAACCTAAAACAGAGATTTTCCACCCTTTGCACCTCGTAATGCGTGCCTTGGAGAAGAAAAATCTCAAGTTTTAAGAAAATTTTGATTGGTTACCTAAATTTTAAAACGAGTTAAAAATTTAGGATAACATATAGTAAGTGCCTGTTTTTGAGACTTCACTATCTCCGTTTGACTTGAAATTTGGGCAGTGCGCTCCTCGCTGGTGAATTTGCCCGTCTATGCTGATGCCGAGATCAACTTTCTATTTATAGCCTGCATCTGGAACACTTACTAAAAATAGCAAGTTCTCCGATTGCCTTCAAATTTTGCCAGCAGACTATCTGAAGGATACTAATCATGATGGATACATCAGTTTTGAACATTTTGACCTCTGATTCCTCGTTTTTAGCGCTGAAGCTCGAAACCCTAATTTTGTGCATGTTGCTCAGATGAGGCTCCGTTCGACCTCGTTTCGGTTGATGATCAGCTTGCATTTTTGAGGTGTTGAGTAGCGCCCAAGTGATACCTGCTAAAAATAGAAAGTGGCCTAGGAAAAGTGACCCGACCGCGATGATCTTGCATGTCATACTGCCCAAAAAATCTTGAAAAACCCAGAAAAACCTAGAAAAATCTCCAACATGCAAGCACTGGCTAAAAATAGTAAGTTCCTGAAAAGTGGTCAGTTCCATTTGCATGTTACATCGTTGGGAAGCTCTTGGAAAACCCAGAAGGAATATGGCGACATGCGCTGAAAAATTCTGCATGCAAACCCTAATATCGGCCTCCGAAGGCTGAGTGCTGAAAGTCATCATCATACTTTGCATGTCATATCACCGCGAAGGTCTCGAAAAACCCAGAAGGAATCTCCGGACATGCATCAGGAAATGTAACATCTAGACCTCGAAATCTACTCTGGAAGCTGGACTGCTAAAAATAGCAAGTTGTCCGTTTTTGCTCAAATTTTGCCAAAAGTGAACTTGAAGTGCTCAGAATGCAATGAAGTTGTTTGAATGTGAAAATCTCAAGAAAATCAACCCTAAACCGACACTTACTAAAAATAGAAAGTTGGCAGAACTTAGTGAAAATTTAGGGGGTTACTTGCTGAAAGCATGGTATTAGCACTGCTAGGCTCAAACGCTGACTAACCAACTCAATTTGGCTTCAAAGTGACCTAAAGATGTGAAACCCTAATTTCAGTACTTGGTCGAATCTTACGTTCAAGTTTGCTGACGGGAGCGCCCCCGGAAAGCAGAAAGCAGAAAAGAAGCAGAACGGGAGAGAAAGACAAAAACCAAAGCCAAAAGACCAGAATGGAGAGAAAATTTATGGGTCCCCATTTCGAATGGGGCGATGTGTGAAAAGGTCACAACAAGTCCCAAAAAAACTTACGGCAAAAAATATTAAAAACGTTTTTTCATTGTTGTGCCCGCATTTTCCTTGTTTCACGCGTGATTTTTCGTGTTTTTTTGCAAATGATGCGCCGCAATTTTTCAGTATTACTTGGCTGTGAGTTTTTAGGCGATTAACTCGCCTCTCACTTTGCCATGCGATTACTAACAAGTCAGGTGATTTTTTGGTGATTTTTTCAACTATGGTTCCAGGAACCATGGGAACCGTTGACATACTTCATTGAAAAACAACAAAGGAATGAAAAAAGAATCTCGTTGAGGACAAAAAACAAACCAAGAACCAACAAAAGGAAAACCTAGACAAACCCCACACTTAGCTGATTTTTGGATTTTGATTTTGAGTAACTGACTAAGGACATGGGAGGGAAACACAACTAGGAACACATTTTGACATGATGACCCTTATGTAAACTTCTTAGATCGGTTATTGATGAGGGATCATACTTCGTAGGCACACAAAAGGAAGGGACTCAAGCAAAAAGGACAACAAAAAATTGAGTCCCAACAGTGGCTTTGGTTGGGCACATATGTCTCTTGGAGGCACATCAAGAATATAGAATCTCTAAGCAGATTAAAATCGGGGAGCAAAAGCAATGGGACTGACACATGATGGGTGTACGTGACAAAGCACAACCAATTAGCAATGACAAGACAAGAACAATGAAAGAAAGAGTACAAAACAAAATTTTAACACAATGCAGGCCAGCCCTACAAAGGATGGATAAAAATACTTGCCTCTATCAAATACCATCCTATTGAAGGAACTGATTTCCCTCAACCCACAATTGTTTCCTTCACACAGCTGCAACAAGTGTAGCCTTCTCCTTTCAAGAACAACCTTGTGATTCCCTCCGAAAAGTGAAGACGTGTTTAATGAACCTTCCTAGTTCTGCCCTCAAATTGTTGAATATAGGCTCAAGGTATTTTGTCAAACACTTCTGATGCAAACTGAATGCTTGCTGGTTTGTGATTTCAGTCTTATATATTGGCTTGAAAAGTTAAGACAAGCATTCTAATTGCTTGAAAAATCAACATTATAATATCTAAGCTATATTCTAAATGCATCAATGACTTATTTTCATCTATTACAATGCATGTAAATGATTTCTATATGCAAACTAAGCATCTACAGCCAACTGGCATTTTAACAAACAGTTGGCATACAAACTCATATGTTGGGAAAGAATGCTTCAAGATTGACATTACAACAAATAGATTGTCTGCAGCTTAAGACTCCTTTATTCAAGTGTCCTTTCCACCACAATGCTGGTGCACTAGCCAAGACTCTTGGCTTTACAATAGAAATGCCAAACAATGCCTAGTCTGATTTCTGAAGACACTTATAGCAGCAATCCTAGATGATAGAAGTGATGATGCAACTACTCCAAATTACAATGCCAATGAATGCTGATTAAGTCAGCATTGAAAACTAATCATGAAAACTTAAATCTAATGTAATACAATGAGAACCTGGAACTTTCGATGGCTGCCTGGGAAGATTGGTTCGATTCTCTCAATGCCCAATGGTTATGCCTTCAAACAACCAATGCCTATCCTCCTTATGCCTTGACCGAGCTTCTGGAATTTTATCAGAATTTATTTCTCCTCCTTGATGAAGATCGCACCTTCTAACTTCGGCGCCCCTGTTTCAATGATCAGAACTCTAAAACAATTCATGGCTGCCTTTGAATTCCTCCAAAATGCTAGTGAAATCAACTCAGACCCTCAAGGGATGATATGCAGCAACACTATGAGAAAATCGATGCCAAAGGAGTGAAGAATGAGCAAATTCGTGGCACCTGTAAGCTGAAATGGATGTCTGAAAACATCTGATAAACCAATCTGATTGTGCAAGATATTAAACCAGCCTCTCAATGAAAAATCGATTAAACATAAGCTCTCCAATTATTGTCTCAAATCAAATCTCCAAATGAATGGAAAAATTGGCCCTTGGCCACATTTTTGAGCACAAGTGAAAGGACTGAGTTATCCTCTCCTCAATTGCAACCTTTCAAGAGATATTTCACTCCCTCAGTTATACTATCAATAGGAAGTTTTCGTTTCCTATGAACAAGAAGAAATCTGCAAAAGCCCTAAGCTCCACAATAAAAATCAACCAAAACAATATTCATCAATTGGATGTCTGAGAATGAGCTCTTAAGTCCCTTTTATTCTTTTCTTGTGAGAACTCAAACACTTTCCTGGCCAATGTGGGATAAAAGATATATTCCCACTTTTAATTTTCACTTAACGCACTTTATAAAATTAAAATAACTTTATTATTATAACATTTAAATATTTTAATTATTTCTTAGTCACTTTAATTATCACTTAAATGAGGGTCATGGCCCCATTGCTCATTATAATTGCACTTTATATTTAATTATTAATAAAATACTACTTTATTAATAATTAAAATAACATAACTCCATAAAAACTCATTATTTCTTGATTCCGTCTGAACCAAGGAGTTAACCACTGCATCCACTGCGCATCCAACTACCTTACTAAAACTAGTAAGGGTCCCTCTCTATCAACCACTGATTTACTCTTAATAGTAAATCCCTCATTATCTGATCAAACCAATGGTGAAAAGGATCTGCACCACAAACGAAGCCTGTTCAGGTGCCTTGCTATAGATAGGAACCCTGACTGTCCTAAAATAGTCACTTACTATAAATAGTAAGTGTGCCAAACTGAGTCCAACAAAGATCAGATCTGAACTATCACTGATCACTGGAGGCGAAGCCATATCGAATATTGCCAAATAAGACCCCCTAATCATCTGCTCTAGCCTAGGAGGATCAAGAATAGGCTAAACCATCCACAATCATGGTCACGCTAAAAAGGGGACATTACAACGTGCCCCACCGTTTACATGACATTGTATGGAAACCATAGAACATAGGCCACCACATCCGTTATCTTTATACCTGCTGACCTCCTTGGGAAAATTGAGGCAAAAGAGAATGCCTTCAATTCACATTGCAAAGAATAATATGCCACTTCACTGAGTTGATTTGTCCAAGGAGAAAACTCATCCTCTAACAGCTCAAACTGAAAAAATTGAAGCTCAGCCATATAAGAAACATGAGTCATCAGTTGATCATCAACCTGGAAATTTTGTTGCTGCTCAACATTATTGCAAGCTATATGTTGGGCCCAAGTGAAACACTCCAACTCAAGCACATTGTTATCCACATCGCAAGAAGCTACACCTTCATCATGAAGAAAAGCCTCGTACTCAATTTTACTCAACTCTACAATAACAGGTAGCGAGCATAACTCACCATCATTTCTGTTGATACAATTTTCATTAGCACAGCAATTTGGATCATGAGACACTTCGTGAGAACTGCGCTCTGCAAGTTGTCTCACTATTTCAACTCATTTGGGCAGTCCACTATGTCACATGTGCAATTAAAAACGGACCTATGGCACATTTCTCCCTCCACATTCATTCCTGCTACAGAATTTCCATGTGACCCTTTTGAAGTGCAATGTGTATGAGGAAGACCACATGTTGCACACCAAACAAATAAGCCATCATATGCATCCATATGATCACCCACTTCACAATCTTCAAGTGCAAACTCCTCACAATGAATAGCATATGCTGTAAAAACACCTGTTTTTACATTCCTCTCTTCATATACAGTTGTGCCTATGCTATCCTCATGCAAACTATCAGTAGCAACTTCAAAATCAGAAAAAGAGAAAAAAGAAGGTAAAAGATCAAACAAGAAAACATCTTCTTGTTCACCATTTGTATCACCAACATGTGCATGCACTGCATAATCAGCCAACTGAGTTGGTTCCTTTGATAAATCATTTGCATGCACATCATCCTCACAGTCCACACTGCTGCAACAAACAGCGGAGTCATTTCTCTCATTCTCAAGCTGGAGGTTTAATCCTGGCTTCTTTTCAAGTTTGTCACCACGTTGTTTCATTACAACCATTGCTAAGGAGGCCAGATTTTCCTGTTTACTGTTTTGCACTAGTTCATCTACCCATATCCAGTTATACTTGTTCACAAATGGTTGGGAAGGAGGATATAACAATAGTTGTTTACTATTAATGTTGTTAGATACAGTCATTCCCCCAAATCTACAATCTGTCAAAGCTACAATTGCTTCTAGCCAGGGTCTTCCTAATATCAACGACTAACTCTCTTTAGGAATACATGACTAAATGACTTGAAAATCTAGAAGGTATTCCTAGGTTCCAACTTCCAACCATGACTGGAACATTTTCTAAGACCTCTTTTGGAATGGCAATAGATTGGTCTGCCATATGCAAAATAGTAATTGTCGGTTGCAGATTTATCAATGACAACATTTCCATTACCTTTACAGACATAACATTAATAGCAACTACCAAATCCATGAGTGCATTAAGAATTTCAATACCATTAATGGATACAATGATCATAAGGCTACCCAGATCGCCATACTTAGGTGGAAGAAGTTCCTCTACAAGGAGGTCAGCTAGGTATTCATCAATTTGGGCAATCTGAATCTATTTATTTTTCCTCCCTAGCATCTTTATGCACAATTGTTTAATCAATTGATTTAATTCAGGTATTTCTTTGATTGCTTGTAACAATGGAACTTCAATATTCAACCATTTGATCTCCTAAATAAGGTGAGTTTCGTTCAAAGCAATTGGTTCTGGAGGGCATTTTGGGATGACTTCTTTAAGTCTCTCTAGAAAAGGGGCTTGTTTTGAAGTATGGTAATTTTTCCTAGTTTTAAGGTTGACCTTTGGAAAAGATCTGAAGAAGGATTTTGTAATGTTTTATGTGGAATGTTCCGGTAGGTTGTTAAAAGACTTCGCCAAAAGAGTTTCAAAAGTGACTTCAAAGTGGCTCTGAAAGATAATTCCAGAGGAGAGTCGAAGAGTTCTTCAGCAATTGACTCTTTATGAGGTTCTTCAGTAGGTTGTACATCATCTTGGTCAACATGATTAGCTTTGTATTCTTAAAGTATTTCCTCAATACGTGATATTTCAACAAGTAGGTTGTTGTGACTAATGAAGAATTTTTCCCGACCTAAGTTGCACACCACCATAGTGTATGGCGTCGATTCCAGCAATGTTTTCATACTCAGATGAGTACATAGGGGTAGCCTGTCTATTATTTTTCAGATTAGCAACCGGTTGAGCTAGGAGTTGAGGTTGCATAATCTATTCGGCCTATTGATGATTTTATGAGGGTGGTAGCAGGGATTGTTGCTGATCTTGCATGCAACGAGGTCCTTGATGAAATTGGTTATAAGGGGGATTCCATTGTGGTGTGGGGTTTGGTGGATACCATGGTCGTAATGATTGATTAGACCATTGTGGGTTTGTCCATTGTTGATTTCCCATTCTAAAGATCCCCAGAGTTGTGGTCCTTGTTGCCATGACCAAGGTGTTGCCCATTGATTATTGTTCTAATTGGGCTATTGTCTCCAAGGTGGATTGGAGGATTGACGATAGGAAAAAATTCCTCCAAGTCTTTGTCCTACAAAGTTATTTTCCTCCTTTATTTTTTTAAGATTGCAGGAATCAGGTAGCACGACCCCCTCTAAACTGCAGTGCGCCTGGTAAACTTTTTAATGTGACCACGGCGCTGGCACAACACGCCCTCCGGTACCACGGGGATGAGGGATACTAGACCTCGTGACTAACCTCCTGCAACAGGAAAGGTTATTTTCCTCCTTTATTGGAGAAGGCTTTTACTTGGAATTTTTTATCACTTGAAGTAATTCACATAGGTCAGTATGGTGGTTTTTATCACAAACTTGACGGACATCGATCTTGTTCAAAAAACATTCTCCTACTAGGTGTTTGTTTCTAAATCTTGGGCAATAGATAGAGAGTGTTTCTAAATTCTAAATTTTATCATGATTCCATCAAGTGTGGCATTTAATTGGACAAGAATATCAATCTTCAAATTTGCAATTTTTTCCCTCAAATATCCTATTTCATTGGTCTTGCACATTAGGCTGGATTTCGTAATTCCTCCTTGGGCTTGTGAATAGTTCGTACAAAGCACAAAGATTTCTGAGAGATCTAGTTTGGCCATGTCTCCTTTCCCCATTAAGACAAGAGCTCTTCAAGCATCCTCATCAAGTCCGTTTAAAAATATAGTTCTTGCCAATTCATGATTCATTATATCCTCTCCACATCGTTTTAATACAAAGAGGAATCTATCAAGGAAATCTTCTCAACTTTCATCTTCTTTTCATTTAAGACGGAAATGCTCATCCTTCCTACCACTCACCCTACAATAATCCTAGTATTTATCCAAAAATATAGTTTCCATTTCTTGCTGTTGTACCCCAAAATTAAAATTTTTGCTACACTTAGACATTTTGAAGAAATGAGTAAAAGTCTTCTAAAATCAGTCAAAAAGGTCAAAATTTGGGTGTGCATGTCTTGCATGAGGGGTTAAAACACAAAATTTTCAAAATCTGACGATCTGGGTGTGATGTCCCCACTCTAGTCAGTCACCTGATGCAGTGTGTTAGCCCTTTTCTTGGACCCTTGTGGGCTAACTGGATTGGTTAGAGGGTCAGTGGTACCTTCTGGAGAGTTCAGTCGATTTCATTTTCTGAGATCGTGGATAGGCTCATTGCAGGCCTTGGCAGTACAGGAGTTTCTTTGCTTCTGACGGCATTGAATTCTGTTGAGAATTGAGGGAGATAGGCTTACTTAAGTGATTTAAGTTAATTTTTAACTTAAAGTCTTTTTATAAAGTCAAATTGACTTTATAATCCTTATTTCACTTCAATTAAGTCTAAAGTGAATATTTTAATGTTATATCTTTATTCACTTAAAGGAGGCGCCAAAAATCAAAAGGGAAACTATAGAAAGTGATTTAAGTTTAGTTTCATAAATTTAAATGAGCTAAAGCCCTAAAATGTATGGCCTTCTTAGGGTTTCTCCTCTTTTGCTTTATAAGGGATTTGGGCAATGAGAAACTCATCTTTTTGAATATTTCAACTTTGCCTTGGAGGTTTTTCCCTTGCTTTCAGCCTGTGATCAGGTTTGCAGCAAATCCACCATTGGAGAACGAAATCTCTTCAGTGTGAGCACTTGTGAAGTTGTGAGAGATCAGCTGAATTAGTGCAGATTGAGAGAGCTTCATTTCAGAAGTTTTGCAGTGCTTCAACAGATTTTTGTAGTGTTCTTCATCAAAAACAGAGGGTTTATTAGTTGCTGTTCTTCCTTCACCATGGCAGACTTCATGGCTGTTTGGGCACACCTTCAGAGATGGTTTTTGGTGCTTTTTGCTTGAAAGGGCGTGGCACTTGCAAGGAAGTTTATTTTGGCTTTTTGGAGAAACGTCTTCTTTTGGAGGATCTCTCTTCATGAACTTGGGCGCCCTACCTATGTTACTCTTTGGCTTCAGTTTCAGAATAAACTTTGAAGTCTGTAACTCTCTACTCTAGTTTTTGTCAGTTCTTCACCATGCTGGTCGGATTTCTTATTTAAAAAATCTGGAGGCTTTCGGGTATGTTTGTATGTTTTAAACCCATTGTTGATGATAATAAACACCTTCTACAATTCCAGTTTGATTAAATTTGCTCAAGTTTTCATTTTGTGAGCTTTTATATGATGCGCCCCTTCTCTTCTGTCTACAAAATTTCTCTAAAAAACTAAAAAACACAAATAGACTTAAAAAAAAAGACAGGGGTTTGAGCAGTGAGCTAGCAAGGCTCATCACACTGGGTCTGCTAAGAGTGGCTTAATCAGCAATACCCAGATCTCAGTTTTTCATCCCTACTTTTTAGGAAAACTGCTATTTTTAGAAATTTTCTAAAAATAGTAACTTTTCTGGGTTTTTCTGAGTTTCTTTCAAAACAGATACTGGCAAAACTTTCTAAAAATAGAATGTTAGTCCGATAGGGATCAAACTGATTTTGATTGGCTAAAAATACGTCTGTATCAGGCTAGTGCAGTCAGAATCTCAAAATAGTCAGTTTTGCCCTAGTGGGTCTATTCTGCTTTTTCAGAAGCATATCAGGAGCTCCGAGGTCATCAATGAAGGACAGCTGGCTGCCAGGTGTCAGATTCAACACTCAAACGTTTGACATAAGGTGAATTCATGAGCAAGCACGAAGAACAGAGAAGAAGATTGAAAAGTGATGAAAATTTTCTAACACTGGTGAACTTGGGCGCCCCTGTTGAAGAAGGGCGCCCATCTTTTTAGGGCATCAGATGCAAGAATTAGGGTTTCTTCTCTGAGACAAATTTGTTTAGAATCCTCCCAGCTCCACAGCAAGTCCGACAGCGCAGTCATCGAATCATTCAGTCACCTGGAATTCGAGGTCAAACAGAGGGTTTTCAACTAGAGGATGAAGTGAAAATCATGAAAGTAACGGTAAATTTTCTAAGGCTGGAAGTTTTCAGAGCCCTAGGTGCCCAGGGGCACCCAGTCTTTTGGAAGGGAAAATCCAAAAAATTAGGGTTTGCAAATGTGCTGAATCTCTCCAGAATTCAGGCAGCTTCGCAACGGGCGTCTTCGTCGGAGCATCTGACTTTGTCATTCTCCAACAAATCCATATTGAGTTGAATGTATGGAATAACGGTTCAAAAGTGAAGATGAAAATCAGGTAAAATATTCTAAGTCTGAAGCAAATGGGAGCCCCTAGAAGAGAAAGGCGCTGACAGTTTCGAGGGCCCAAATGAATGATTTTGCCAGTAAAGCCTCCAAGATCACTTCCTCAAAGCTGGTTAGGCTTTCCAATGAGATCAACAACACGTCAATCAGAGATGGCAGTCACCAGATGCAGCAGGCGAAATAGAGGGTCTGACAAGAGTCCAAGTCAAAAGCAGAGAAGAAAATACAGAAAAATGGCTAACTCTGGTGAAGTTCGGAGCCCTTGGAGGAAATGGGCTCCCATGAATTTGAAGGTCAAAACGAAGTTTTTAGCCAGAAGTGTCTCCAGCACGATCTTCTCAGAATCAATTGAGCTTCACGATGAATTATTCAACTCCTCCATCAAATCATCCGAACATCCAAAAATCAGGATCAAACCAGGGGTCAAAATTGAAGAAAAGTTGAAAACTTAAGAAAAATGCCTAAGTCTAGTCAAGTTGAGCGCCCCTGGAGAGAAAGGGCGCCCAAGATTTTAAGCCCTGAGATGTTAGAATTTGTAGATACAACTTCTAAGATCACTTTGTCAGTTTCGATCGAGCTATCCAGTGAACCCGTCAGCCAGTCAATTTGATTAGCATAGCTCCCAGAATCAAGATTTCATCAGAAGATCAAAGGGAAATGAAGGAATTGAAAATCATGAAAAAATGGCTAACACTATGAAAGTTCAGAGCCCCTGGAGGAAATGGGCTCCCATGAATTTGAAGGTCAAAACGGAGTTTTCCGTCAAAGGCGCCTCCAGAACAATCTTTTTAGAATTAGTCGGGCTACGCAATGAATCATCCAGCTCGTTCATTGGATCAATTTGGAAGCCGGAGATCAAGGTCAAAGTAAGGGGTCAAAATGGTGAAAAGTTAAAAAAACTCAAAAAATGACTAACACTGGGTGAAGTGGGCGCCCTTAGCCAAGAAGGGCGCCCAACTTACAATGCCTTAGTGAAATTTTCAAAGTTTTCAAAAGATTCAAAATGGCAAGAAGAAGGGAATGTCCAAGTTCATTGAACAGGCCAATTTTTAGGGTTTTGAAGATAAAAACAAAAGAAAGCAAACCTATTTCAAATCCTAAGTATATTTAAAACATCTCTTCCATTCAATCTTCATCATTTTTGCAGGTGGTGTCCAAAGGAGAAGAATAGAGCAGCAAATTTGAAGTTTTATTTCAAGATCCAAAAGCTCAAGGTTGCTGATTTTCAAGAATAATTTTCAGACCAGCAATATAAGATCTTGCTTTTTCATGCTTTTTCATCCAGAAGATCAAAGATTTCAATTTTCAGCCTTCTGGGTCTGCTCAACTCGTTCTTCTGAAGAATTTTTTCAAGAAATTTTCATCAAGTTGCAGCAGCTACTTTTTGTTTGCATGTCAGTGAAATCCTCAGGGTTTACAAATTTTGATCATCTAGGTCCTCTCAAAACAGTTTTCTGAAGAAAACCCATACCACAGCTTTTTCAAGAAAATTTCAAAATCTAGGGTTGGCTGCTTTTTCGATCAGCTATCAGTGTTTTTCAAATCTGATCAACTGGGTCCATTTCTAATTGTATTCTGAACAAAACCCAGGTGCCAGCTTTTTCGGTGAAAAATTGAAGAAATTAGGGTTTGCTGCTTTTTCAGTCTACAATCAAATTCAGAGCCACACAAGTGTTGTATCGTGATTATTTGAACGGATGAGGTTGAGAAGCACATTTTCAATACCACCATGGACTGAAAACTTCATCATCTTAGCTGAAGAGTGTGAAAAGGTGTGATATGAGCAAAAGGACAAGTGTTGGAAAAGAATTGTACAAAATTCTTCCGTTGAAAAATGAAGAGAGGTGTCAAAAGCATAAAGTTGCAAAAGATATGTTGAAGCAAAATGGTATAATTGTAAAAGGTCATCACTCCAATTCCAGAGCCGTCGAAATTAGCAAGATTTGATAAAGAAGTTGAAGATATCAAAGATTTTCTAAGATCAATCGCACAAGTTGAAGAAATCTCGGAAAAGCGCAACTTTTCTATTGATAGTATCAATGCACCTGACCAAGACCTAGTTTCCCGTTTTTTAGCGGATATGATTGAGATTTAAAGTGGCTTTCATCTAGAAGCTTTCTTTCCGCTTTCTTTTGTAATGTCCCCTTGTTAAACTAAACCAAAAAGTATAAATACACAAGCTAGGACATTAGATTTATTTTATCAACACACCGTTTTATTAATGCAAAATTATCTTGAAGACCTACTTACAATGTTCATTATCAATTAAGCACATGATACATGATCAGGTCACTTCAGATTGCACATGTTAAGAATAAATCAATCAAATAAATTATCATTAAACATGACTCCTCCTGATTAGAATAGAATCTTGCCTTGTCTCCTCTTACCTAGCCTCATAGGACGACGGTTTACTGTGTAAGGGGCGCGTGAACGCAACTCAAAGTGGACTCCCTCAAGGTGTTCCACCCATCTTGGGATCATCCATCAATGGGCGATTTACCAGCTCTTCCCCTCCACAAACGCACAGTATGATGCTAGCAAGTGAGAGTTGGTGCCTAAATTCTATCCTTCATGGGTAGAGTCATTCTCAAACAAATAATGTTCATCACTTTACAAATTATCTTAATGGTAAAGAAGAATTAACAGTCGGATATTCTATGCCTATTAACTGTTATATTTGACATAGGATATATCAGCCGATTTATAATGTTCATATAGATATTCATTCTAAATTTAATATAGTCTATTTATTGATTTTAATATTGTATATTTCTATTCCATATTATCTTATTTTAAAGCCAGAGATAGAAGTGTTTTAGTAGTATTTATTATTATAAATCTGAAACACATTTATATACGATTGAATGTTTGTAACTGTGTTATGTCTAATTTATCCCACTGGAATGGATACCTAGTTTCGGTCTATTACTTGGAAGAGAATATCAATTTCATCATTACTTACAGAATCACAGCCATACAGAAACCAACGATTTCATTATGAAGAGCAAACAAAGTAAATACTACTGACCTCTGCCTCTGCGTCGATGCTTACCAGGCAGGTTCCAGAATTCCTTGTACCAATCTCTTCTTCTTTTGCACGTTATTTCTCCATGATATATCATTTGGTTTGAGGGTACTTACCTCTTTGCCTTAGTCCTGCCTTCCTGAGCCAATACCTTATGCATTACTCCCAGATGGTATCTTCGATTCTTCACTGCTTCTTTTCTCCCTATGCAAGTATGTTATTTTTAGAATCCTCTGCAGATTATAGTTCAGAATGGCTGAGTATATATGATGAAATATACAGTTTTACTTTTCGTCCTATCTCTCTTCCTCCCCCCCAACTCACCTTTCATTGCCTTTTTATGTATTTTGTTGGAAATGATGTGTCTGTTTTGAATAGGGATGTCCAACTAAAGAGACATGACCCTTAGTTACTTGATTAACATAATTGTTGTTTTAAGCTATAACACATTTAATTGCTACTTCAGCCTTGAATGCTTACGATAGCTTGGGGATTACACGGTGATGAATAAGAGATAGCCTTGAAGAACATCCACCGATCCCATCGATATCTATTAGGCTTGTGCGTCCATCTCTAGCAATGGTTTTGCATATGCTATAGTTTTTGGGGAATCCACGATTCTTCCACTGGCGTATAAGTACCATATCGATCATGGTCGCTACAATCACAAGGCTCGATGGTATTGTTTTTGGGCTTGAACTTCACAGCTTGTATTATGATCATATCACTTGGTCGTGACTTCTCTGCATGTAACAGTAACTCAAAGTTATATCCTCAGCCCCTTAGTCTGCACGGGAATATTCGTATTGGTTTCTAAGTGCGTCACCTTAACATATAGTGATGGTTCAAGGAGGATGGTGACAATGTATGCACACCCACGTCTTAGTCCTTGGATCTCTATTTAGTGGCAAACAAATGGAGGCATCTCTGAGATTGGCGCTCCACATTTGACCTTAGACTCCACCCAATAGCTCGGTGAACATCAATAGACCCTTCGATTGCCGTAAGTCTTCATATATGTTTAGTTGTCATATACTGCCTAATAAAGGTTTGAGATATTAATTGGTTACTCAGTAGTTTTGTTTCCTTTTAATAATTTCATCGTTGTATGATTATGTTCTTCCATAGTGATCCAATACATGTGTTCTTCCATCCTTAGTTTGCTAATGGTTATATAAAATATAAGAGTCTACCTTTCCAATACTATGTGATGTCACTATTATTATTTACAATTTTGTATTTCATACTCATAATATTAGTTTGTGTTTAATATTATATATATGAAATGATTTGATTGTTCTATATTTAATTTTATATATATTTTTTTAATATTTGTTATATCCTAATGATTTAATATCTATATTTTAATATTTATAATATATGAGTATAATTATAATATTGTCTTTGACAATTATAATTATATTGAATAAGTTAATTTTCTTAATATGTATTTCGTTATCTCAGTGTCCGGATTTCGAGGACATGACATCTTTCTATTCTTCGAATGATTCTTATCCATTCTTTGAGAAGAGAAAGAAGATAAAATGTAATAGTTGGCGTTTCCCGCTTTTTCTGCTTTCTAGGGTTTTAGATGTTATCTTCTTTCTAGATTTAGTAATAAAGCTTGCCTGCTAAGCAAGCCCTAGATTGTAAAAGCAAGGAGATTTTAGGGTTCCCTACTCCTCTGCTTTCCTATAAATAAGAGCCTTTGCTCATTAGTTTTCTTTAGCGGTTATTGTGATAGCAAATTGCTGAGTCTCTTTTAGCCAGCAAGTTGTTATTCAGTGTCAGTTCACTTGTGTTTATGATAGCGAATTGTTGAGTCTCTTTTAGCCAACAAGTAGTTGTTGTAATCGCTGTCTGTTTTGTGTAAGAACAAGTTTGCAAGCCTCTTTAGCTGCAAGTTCTTGTTCTGTGCATGTGTTTAGTGTAATCCTCGTTCCAGAAGTTTGAGAAATAAAATCATGAGCCTCCTTTGCCTTGGTATAATGTCTCAGATTTTCATTATTTGTGTTATGCTTCTATGATCTCAATTTCAGCTTATATTGAAGTGTGTAGATGTTTGTTGGAAAAGAGTTTATTGAAGCATTTTGTCAGAGAATCAACCTTGTTTATTTCTAGTTTCTCTTGCTCTACGTATTACTTGAGAAATCAGAAACGTCTTTAGCTTAAGTTAGTCGTAATTGAAGTTCTTAAATCAGAAAATCTCAGCTACGGCGTTTGTGTTTTATAAACCTTGTGCTCTAGCTGATCAAAAAGATAGGCAACTTAGTTTTTAGTTTACTTTCTTTCGCAACATCAGCGAGAGGGAGCTTCCCCTCCTAATTTGAAGAGCAGTTTATCTGTGCATAGCTGTCCGTTTCAAATCCGCATTCCAGAGGTGCGAATTTAAACGCCAACACTTGCCATGTGTTGATGGATCCTGCAATCAAACCCATAAACCATGCATAGCCAAATCCTTGGGAGTAGATGGGAACAACGTAAGTTTTTAATTTTCTCATTTATAGTCATATGTCTAGCAAAGGACCTTAAATTCAAAAAGGAACTGGTCTAGATCCTCTGAGGCCAAACCTCTAAAAGTGGGTAGGATGGAAGGAGAGATATTCTTAATTGGAACATCTTCATTTGGGTTTAAATTAATAAGGTAAATAAACGTTTCTTCTACCCTTATTCCTTCTCTACCATTGTTGTTGTTATCCATGACACTTGCTAGGGTGTTTTCTACCAACTGTTTACTCTCAAGGGTTCTTTGCGGAGTCTCAGGTGGGTCCTGATTGACCAAATGGTGTTGACCACATTCTTCAACCAAGACTTCAATCCCCTCAGGTTCACTGGTTGGTATTTGGGGTTGGGGGGTTTTTGCAACAAATCTTCCATGTGGTCCCTATTGTGACCTTTTCACACATTGCCCCATTGCAAATGGGGAATTTTTGGGAGAATGGTTTACTGAGATATGGTATTACCCGACATATGGTGATTGTCCAAATCACCTGAACAAGCAACAAAACAAAATACTTAAGCTAAAAGCACAGAATTATGTAATCATCAACAACGTTTTGTACAAGTGGGGGCTTGACAAAACATTCCTGTTGTGTGTTACCAAAGATCAACAACGGCGCTTGCTGGAAGCTTTCCATAATCATCAAGCATGCGGTGGTCACTTTTCTTCGAAGGTGACAGCTTTCAAAATCTTGCGAGCACAGTTCTTTTGGCCGACTATGTTCTGTGATGCATATGAATGGGTGCATAAATGTCAGTTGTGTCAACAGTTTGTTGGCAAGGTGAAGTTGGCAGCCACTTCTCTCAGGCCAGTTGTTATAGACACTCCATTTCAGCAATAGGGTTTAGATTTTATTGGTCCTATCAACCCACAATCCAGCAAGGGGCATTTTTTTGTCCTTACAGCCACTAATTATTTCACTAAATGGGATGAGGCCATCCCCACCAAGCGAACTACGTCCGAGGTCGTATGTGAGTTCTTGAAGGAAAACATTGTCACGCGCTTCGGGGTGCCTCGCAAAATTGTGACAGATAATGCAACATGTTTCTCGGTTGAGGAGCTAATGGAGTTCTATTTTGATCACAGCATTACTTTATCTCATTCATCAGATTATTACCCGCAAGGTAATGGACAGGCTGAATCATCGAACAAGAACATTGTCACAATCATCCGCAAGTTGGTTGATTCCACTCAACGAACTTGGCACAAGAAGCTCTACGATGCTCTCTGGGCCGACAGAATTACTCCGAAGAGAGCCATTGGTACCTCACCCTTTATCCTCCTATATGGCACGAAAGCGATGATACCTATCACATTGGAGTTGTCCGCTTTGCAGCTGGCAACCACAATGGAAGATGGAGAATTTACAAATCCTATTCAGAAGTGCATCCTATACCTGACCAAACTCCAAGAAGAAAGGGTAGAGGTGGTAGATAAAATCACTGAACACCAAGAGCGAGTGAAGAAAATTTTTGACAAGAAAGCTCGCCAACGAGATTTCGAGGTTGGAGATCAAGTCCTCCTATGGGATAAGAGACATGAGCCCAAGGGAATGCACGGTAAATTTGATTCCTTGTGGCTAGGACCTTTCAAGATTCACGAGCCCGCAGGGGAGAACACCTATATTCTCTCGCGCTTGGATGGAAGTCTCCTCCCTCTACCACACAGCGAGCAGTACCTGAAGCACTTCGTCCCTTCGGGGGTGGAGTAAGTTTTCGCAAAACAATCTTTGTAAATATTTTTCCTTGTTTTTTCGTGATGTGTTTCCCCTTTTCGTAATGTTTTTGTTATGTTGTGTTTCCCCTTTCTGTAACAGTCCTGTTGTGTAATAGGTGATTAGGAGTCTTGTTTTAGGTGATTTTTAGGGAAGTCCAACTATTAGGTGATTTCTAGGAAGTCCAGTTTTAGGTGACTTAGGAAAGTCTTTCAACTAGGTGATTAGGAAATGATGTTGACTCGATACCCAATGGACAAAGCACTGGTCTAAGCTCAAAACTCCAGAGATTCTATGGTTCTCCTATGCCGTAAGTATCTACCATGGTCCCCAAACATAGCCAATGTTGTACCCCAAAATTAAAACTTTTGTTACACTTAAGACATTTTAAAGAAATGAGTAAAAGTCTTATTAAATCAGTCAAAAAGGTCAAAATTTGGGTGTGCAAGTCTTGCATGAGGGGTTAAAAAGTAAAATTTTCAAAATCTGATGATATGGGTCTGCTAAGAGCAGCCTAATCTACAAAACCCAGATCTCAGTTTTCCATCCCTACTTTTTAAGAAAATTGCTATTTTTAGAAATTTTCTAAAAATAATAACTTTTTTTGGGTTTTTCTGGGTTTCATTTGAAACGCATACTAGCAAAATTTTCTAAAATTAGTAACTTTTTTTGGGTTTTTCTGGGTTTCATTTGAAACGCATACTGGCAAAACTTTCTAAAAATAGAAAGTTGGTCCGATAGGGTTCAAACTGATTTTGATTGGCTCAAAATACGTCCATATTAGGCTTGTATAGTCAAAATCTGAAAATAATCAATTTTTCCCTAGTGGGTCTATTCTGCTTTTTTCAGAAGCATATCAGTAGCTTCAATGTCATCAATGGAGGTTAGTCAGCTGCCAGGCATCAGATTCAACACTCAAGTATTCAACAGAAGGCGAGTTGGTGAGCAAGCACGAAGAACGAAGGAAAAGGTAAAAAATGTGAAAATTTTCTAACACTGGTTGACTTGGGCGCTTGTTGTGACCTTTTCACACATCGCCCCATTCAAAATGGGGACCCCCTAATTTTTGCTCCATTCCGGTCTTTTGGCTTGGGTTTTTGTCTCTCTCTCTCTCTCTTTTCTATCTGCCTTTCTGGGGATTTCTCCACAGTTGACTTAAATGTGAATTTGGCCGAGTCTGAAAATTAGGGTTTCCATCTTTCCTGGTCAGTCCGAGGTCGAACGAAGTGAATAAGTTGAAAACAGAGATTGACATTGATGTCGGTGTGCTTTCAACAAGCTTCCATTGAAATTTCATCAGATTCCGAGTACTTACTATTTTTAGTAAGTATGCAATTCAGGACATTCCGTCAGCATTTTTGAAATTCCGACAATCACGCTGCATTCAGAATACATCAAGCTGCTCGCATGCAAGATTTGAGCTAAAACAGACCACTTACTATTTTTAGCAGTTCAGCTTCCGGAGCAGATTTCAAGGCTTAAACGAAGAATTTTTCAACGCATGTCTGAATATTCCTTCTGGGTTTTTCGAGACCTTCGCGATGGTGTAACATGCAAAGCGAGATAACGACTTTCAGAGTTCAGCCTTTGGAGGCTATTTTTAGGGTTTGCATGTCAGGGTTTTCTTTGCATGTCGGCATATTCTTTATGGGTTTTTCGAGAGCTACGCAGTGATATGACATGCAAACGGAGATGGTCACTCAGTGAGGAACTTACTATTTTTAGCAGGTGCATCCTAGTAGCCGCCTCCCAGCACTTCAAAATCATGAGCTGATCGCTATGCTACAGAAACGAGGACGAACAGAGATCATTTGATACGCATGCAGAACAATTAGGGTTTCCAGCTTCGGGACTTGAAAAGAAGGGTAAAAAGTCAGAATTTTCAAAAACCGAGGTATACCACCGCGATCAGCATCCTTCAGGCTATCTGCTAGTAAAATTTGAAGTCAAACGGAGCACTTTCTATTTATAGTAAGTCGTTTTGGAAACAGGCTAAAAATAGCAAATCAGTTGCATGCGCCGATGTCAGCAGGCAAGTCACGTGGTGAGGAGCACATCATTCAAATTTCGAGTCAAACGGAGCTATGGAGATATCAGAAGCAAGCAGTTACTATTTATAGCAAATCACTTTCAGAAATGGGCTAAAAATGGCAGGCCAACTAAAAATAGCAGTGTCAACAGGGTAGCAAGGTCATGAGGATGCAGTGTTTGAAATTTCAAATCGTTCTAAGCTTCAAAGATGCAAGAATCAGGAGACTTACTATAAATAGCAGGGCATGGATAAACTGGCGAAGTCGAAGAGAAAATGGCTAAGTATTGGACTTCATCCTGCAACTACCTGAAAATGCGCCCAAGTTGATGAAGAAGCATGAAATTTTTTTTAAGTCCAAAACTCGTCCTCTTGCCTAGCCAAAATGCACCCATGCAATAAAGTAGTCAAAGAAAGTCAACATTTTTCATCCTTCTGCCTAGCTCAAATGCGCCCAAGGGAAGCTGGTGAAAGTTGAAAAATATTCTAAGGCAAAAAAATTCGTCCTTCTCACCCCTCAAAATACGCCCATCCTTCAACAAGCATCAAATGCGCCCAAAAAGGAAGAAAGTCAAAGAGGTCAATGTTCTTCATCCTGTAGCTATGGCTAAATGCGCCTAACTCAAGGTAAAAGCATGAGAAAATTCTAAGTATAAACTTCGTCCACCTCCTAGGCCAAAATGCGCCCATCCAGCAAGGAAGTCAAGGAAAGTCAAAGTGTTTCATCCTTCTCCCTATGCAAAAATGCGCCCAAAAGAGGGCATGTAAGGACAAGAAAGGGAAGTTGAAGGGTCACAAGATGGCGTTGGAAAAGGCTTCATTCTCCTCTCCCTCTCAAACGTGCCCATGCAACAAAAGGTCAAAGGAGTCAAAGAAATTTGTCCTCCTCACCCATCAAAATGCGCCCAAGTTCAAAGAAGTCAACAAGTCAACAAAAGCTCGTCCTCCTCATATGCCTAAATGCGCCCAAATGGGGCCATGTGAAGACAAAATAGGGAAGTCCAAGGGTCATCCTGCATAAGGTGTGATATGCGCCCAAGCTGAAATCAATAAAAGGTATTGAAGTTGAAGTGAAATATGCTAGGCGTGTGGAATATTCACCTTCAATTGTGATATGCGCCTAAGGTGGTAAATAAGAAGTGGAATATTGCTAGGCGTGGTGATGAATATCCTTCTGCATGTGTCATTTGCGCCCAAGGTGTTGAGTGAAGATCAATAATAATATTGCTAAGGCGTGGGAGTTTCAAATGAAAATATCTTTCAAGCGTGAAATAAAATGCAAGGTGATGAATAAAATATAACATGTTGGGCGTGATGGGTTTTGAAAGAAAATTTTCTAAGATGAATGAATAAAAATTTTCTCACAGGCAAAGTGAACAAAGTTGAATAAAATTTTCCAAGGCAAAATTTTCAAGGGAGAATTTAAAATTTTCTCTAAGGCAAGGTATTTTCTTCCTTAGAAAATACGCCTAGACCCAAGGTGATGAATTTTCCTGAAGCACGAGCAAACTCTTCAGAGATGAAGTTGGAAAATATTAGCATTGCAGGATGGATTGTTAAAAATTTCTCAAGACAGAGCAACAAGATGTTCACAGAAATGAGGAATGGGATTAAAATTGATTGAATAATATTTTTCTAAGGTTCAAATTTAAAAAAAAAAATTAAATGAACCCGTTTGTTGTGTACCCATGGATTCATCCTGTTTCAGGGAAAATTTTCTTCTGGGTACTGAACATTTGTGATGATAAGTGGATTTCTTTGTCTCCCACACTTTGCCGAGGCCTTCAGTATGAAGAATTTAATCAGTGCTCAAACTGTGAAATTTTCCTAAGAAAAATTTAAAATCTTCTAAGGCAAATTTGAATAAAATGATTTTTGAAAGGAAAATGCTTTGAACGATGAATTCGAAATGAATTGCCTAGGTGATTTTAATCCAATTCTTCACAGATGAATTTTCCAGAGCCGCAGAGAAGTGAAATTCGAATTCAAGTGATAGAGCTCCGGCTGGTGAATTAAAAAATGAATTTAAATTAAAAAATTTCGAAAGTAAATTAAAATGTGACAGTCAAAGTTGAACTTCTAGAAGGTTGAGATTCTCAGACAAGTGTCAGAAATACCAGAGAGGGAAAATTCGAATTCTTGAAGTGGAGTAGTGGAAATTTAATTCACTGGCTATACTTAGCTCCTTCTAGGATTCGATTTTTGCTATAAAATTGAGAGGTTATTCAGTTCTTTTTCACAGCTGAGGGGAATTCGATTTGCTCTGAGTTTGAAAGTTGTGAGTTGCTAAAGACTGAGGCTTGAGAAGTTCAAAATTTTGCTGAAGACTGAAGAGTTTGCTGAAGACTGAAATTTGTGAGTTGCTAGAGCTGAACTTGTGCGCACTTGCTAAGTTATTTGCTGATTGAAAAGGTGCGAATTTACTTGATTGAAGTTCGATTTTGTTGCTTAAGTTTGAAGTTGCCAGTGCAAGTGGAGAAATTTCGATTTGAAGAGGATATTGCTGAGAGTTTGAAAGGTGCGAACTTGCTGATTTGAAATTGAAGAAGTGTGAATTCAAATCTGCAATTGTTGAGTGTGAAGTGAAGTTGCTAAAGTTTGCTGAGACTTTCTAAGTGATTGAAGTTCGAAATCTGTTGGAGGAGAAGTTGAGATGGCTGAGGCAAGAGCGACTGGCAAAGATAACAATGGTGCATCCAGGCAAGCAGTTATAAAGAAGCTGAGCAAGTCTTTCATGCCAGAGTCAAAATTCATTTCGAAGTTGGGCAAGCTGACTGATACCAACTTGGGCTCTGTTAACCTAGAGACTTTCAAGAACAGAATGCTGGGGATTGGTAGTCATCGACCTACGAACACTTCGCACAACATAGTTCGAAGCGGATTATATGCAGCTGCTGGTTTCCCACCAGCCATTCAGTGTTCAGAGCTGATGATAGAGTGCGCCAACTGTTATGAGAAAGATCACAGATCGATCATGTCACCAGATGGACAAGTGCTCGTCAACCTCACTCCTGCTGCCATTGGTGAAGCTTTTGGAATTCCGGTGCAGAGGAATATGATTTACAAGTCTAGGGAGCGAGCCGAGCGAATGTATGCTTTTGCATTCGAGAGATGTACGGAGACGATCAATACTCACTGGATGAGCAATCCCAAGCCCTCTCGTACGAAGTTGCCGAAACAAATTATAGCAGATGACTTGAAGTAGGAGTACTGTGATCTCATCATGATGCTGAGTCGAGTTGGAGGCTGCCCGCAGTCATTTATTTTCGAGCCCTGGATGTTCTATTACATCAACCTCGTACTGGAAGGAAAAGACTACGTCAACTGGGCCGAGATGATCAGTGACAATTTGCACGAGCAGCTCCTGAGCCTGAAGAGAACAAAGACATTCTATATGAGCTCTTACATCATCTACATGCTGGCCCGTATGACGAGGTATAGAGGAATTTCATATAAGGAACCTGTTGGTTGTGGCTCTCACCAGTTTAAAATCCATGAGGCTTGTCCGCAGTTGCATTTGACAAGTACCACTTATTAGAAGCGTGTCAATGACGCCTTCACCATGCACATCACGAGATTGCTTCAGGAGCGGATGCATCACAGGATCTTGAGAGAGGCCCAAGAATTGATTGAAAGGAATGGGTGCTGGTTTATACAATTTCCGAAGTTTTCTTACATAAGGCTGCAAGGTTTTTCATCATATCCATATAGACTGCCTAAGTACCCAACCAACAGAATTTTAATGTTAGAGATATCTAGGCAATTGGTTGCCTACGATAAAATTCAGAAGAAAAAGAAGGGAGGTGTTGACTTCCCAATTGTCATGGGCAATTCGGATGAAGTGTGTCCATTACAGGCAGCTAGAGAGGCCGAAAGTGAGCTTCAATTCTATCACTTTTCATATCACACCAGCTGACAGCACTATGATCCGCATAACAACATCAAATGGGTACTGTCAGAAGAGTTTAAACACAAGGCAAATATTGAGGATTATTGGGCTGATGCATCAGACGAGGTTGAAGTCAGGAAAAGAATGTTCTCTCGGTTGCTAATTAACATGATCAGGGAGTGTGAAGTTGTTCCGGTTCCAGACCAGGTGAATGAGGATATGGACGTTGTCCATCCAGATTATGCAGCAGTGAGAGATACTCCACTTCCACTCCCGGATTGGTCAGAACCAGAGGTTACTGACTTGGACACACTTTCTATCACGGTCTTGACATTCACTAGGGCATGGGTTGATAGGCGTGTGAGCAGGTTGAAGAGTAGGTCGATTGCTTTGACTTAAAACTTGATGGGAGATCACAGGACACCCACCACCGGCAGGAAGAAGCAAATCACACGAGGTCCAAAATCCAGAAGAAAGGAGCCAGTTCGGCAGGGGCCCATTCAGCGGGAGCCTCCACGAGTTGCAGTTGAATCGCCCACGCCATTGGAGACACGTTCTCCAAGCATACAAGAGGTTTCTTTATTTGCTGATTAGAGAAATGCATTGAATCAGGTGCAAGCAGTACAAGAGAATAATCAGCCACCATGGAGAGAATTAATTGGCCAGAGCGTCAACGCACCTGCTAGAGTTGATCAGCAAGATGATGAGGGGACTACTACTGACCCTCAGTTTCAGCAAGAGTTAGAGACGGCTTTGGAAAATGATGATGATATAGTTTCAGGAGATACTCAGCCACTTGAGGACGATGAGCCTCGCCAGAATGATGTAGAAGTTGAACAAGTACGAGAAGTAGAGCCACAAGAGCAGCAACCATTTGATATACAGTATATAGTACCTAATTGGCTCAGGGATAGGATGAGGAGAAGCCCCACCGAAGAGATTGATCTAGCAGTTGAAATGGAAGAGTTTTTGAACAGGATCAGCGCACCTCCACAGAAGAAGAGAGCACGGAAGTTTTCAAAGATATCAACTGATGAGGATGGTTCCCGCACCCTTCACGTAGCCGTGCCACAGGTTGATTGTGACCGAAATGAAGCAATGCCAGAAAATTACATGGTCACAACTTTGGAGTTAGGACGCCCCACGGGTGCACAGATTGTAGAAGAATGTGATAACTCCTACCTCGCCTTCAAGGACAAATTATTCAAAAAGGAAAGTACAAGAAGTTGAAAAGAGAGCATAAGGCTTTGATAGGATATGTGCAGTAGTTGTCTTGTTCTCGTGGGCAGGAGATTCCAGTGATAGAGCTTCCAGCAGAGATACCTAGAGAGTCAATCAGTGGCTTGTTGGAGTTAAGGAAGATGGCACAGAGGGCAGACAAGTGGGTCACGGGAGTTCGTATTGAGACAAAAAAGTTTATGGAGGACCTTGCTCTTGCTTTTCAGCAGGCTTCCACTTGCTTTTCAGCAGGCTTCCAGTATTTTGGCATGGATGGAGGCAATTGATCAGGCCTGGGGAGATGCTTTCGTTTATCAGAGCAAAGTAATTCAGCGTCTTGAGGCTTTGAGGCATGTCCCTTTGCGATTGCTAATTAATGGAGGAGTCATTCAGGAGAATGACAGGTACGACTTTTCTAGATGGTATTCTTCAGCAATCACGGGACGTGGTTTCTTCGATGCAGCACAAGCGGATTCAACCAGAGTACGGAGGGCTATGGCCAATATCATTGATGGAGTTCATAATACTTTCGAGGCCATATTTGCTAGACGGTTGAATCCAGATGAGGTGAATGTTGATAATATGAGGGGTAGGCTGGTACCTTTCTTTTCAGAGGTGAAGAACTTCGTACAAGATGATTTCGAAAACATTTCTACTTTCTCCACCTTGATCCAGAGCACGCAGGATTCCTTAGTTGCTTGGAGAAAATCTTGTGCAAGGCATGAGCAGTCTGTTACAGTATTGGAGTTCCAGCTTGATTGCATTCCACCTATTTCAGTTCAGGAGGTTGAGGCTGTACTTGGCAGATTCGTTGAGTTTGCAGCCAGAGAGAAGGAGAACGGGAATGCACTACTAGATGATGATCTTCTAGAAGACTGATTGTGGGCATTAATTGCCTTTACTATTTTGGGAGTGAGTGGGAATCTATGCTCATTTATTGCACCACTCCCCATTCTAGCAGTTTTTAGGGTTAGGGCTGAGGTGGCTTAATCTTAGCCACTCTTTTGATTGTAATCTTAGTCGTCCATTGGACTGGGCTACCTATAAAAGGGGGAGTCCCCCTCATTTGTACCTCATTAGACATTAGACTAGCATTAGATTTGGAGATCAAACTAGAGAGTAGGGCAGAGTAGACATTTTCCTTGATAGTTTAGCATAGTGTGGAGAAGAAAGAAAGTTTTCTCTTTGAAAACTTTTGTGGAGATTGTTGTGTAAAACTTTCATGATAATAGATCTTTTCATTGATGGTGGGATTCGTCTTTGTCATGGATAGCTAGCAAGGTCTCTTCATCCTTTCGGATCCAAGTAGCATAAAGTAGCATAATTTTCACCTCATGCAAGTAGTTTACTTTGATGTGTGGCGTTTTATTGAGGTAGCTTCATTTCATTTCATACCACTAGCAGCTTGTTGATGATAAGTTCGCCTTGCGTGGTCGACTGGAAATTATCTTGAGTTTAACTTCGATTGTGATTTGTATACTTATATGCGTCGTTCTGATGGTGTATGTATGCTAAATTGTAATCTGAACATCTTTCGCTATCCCTTTGAAAATTGCACCAATTTTGCTGAAGCTGTCCGATGGGAGGCTAGGTGAGATTCGGTCGAAGTCTGCCGAAGTTGAGCTCCACATATCTTGCATTTAGAATAGAATATAAGTCTCTTAGGCCTTACACTCATTTACTTTCTGCACATTTCTGGTTAGCTTTAGGAAAACGTACTTATTGCCAAATCATCCGCATTGCACAAATCCCCTTCAAATCATCCATCTACTGTTAACTGCAAGAATCTTGAACAATTGTGTAAGTCCCCTCGTGAAGACAGCAATTCACATCAAACCAACTGAGGGTATTCTAAGTATTTTGGAACCTTGGAGTTGAACGTGCGAACTTTCTCACAATCTTAGCGCGCGGAATACTTTGATCAAGAGAGAACGGAGTAGCCTTCGGACTATTTTGTTTTGCTGATTGGTGCGGTCATAAAAATCACATCAAACAGCGCCCCTAGTGAAGAAAGGCGCCCAGCTTTCTGGAGCACCTAACTCAACAGTTAGGGTTTGAGAATATGCTCAATCTCTTCAGTATTCAGCCAGCTCCACAACGCCTGTCTCCATCAAAGCATCTGACTGCCCAATCTCCAGTACATTCAGATCAAAGAGGAACATACAAAATGAAGGTTTCAAACTTGAAGATGAAAGTCAGATAAAAATGGCTAAGTCTGCAAGTTTTGGGCGCCCCAAGAGAGAAGAGGCGCCCAAGTTTTCAAGGGCCTAAACAGATGAATTTGTAGAAGTAGCTCTAATACGATTTCTTCACAATTGATCCAGCTCTCCAACGAGACATTCAACACGTCAATCGGAGTTTGTAGTCACCAGATACGAGAAGCTGAACAGAGGGCTTGATGAGAGCTAAGAATTGAGATTCAAAAGCAAATGAGAGAAAGTGAAAAATAATCCAACTCTGGTGAGTTTGGGCACCCCAGCTTGCCAGGGGCGCCCAAGCTTTTGAAGGCCTAAACTCAACCATTTGATGAAGTTTCTCCCAGGAGACCCCTCTTAATATCTCCTCAGCTTCGCAAGGAGCATAACCATCAGTCAATCTGATGCCCGGATCGCCAGATTCGACAAGGTTATCTGTGGAAGAAGAGTTAATGAAGAAATTGAAGATCATAAAAATGGCTAACTCTGGACAAGATGGACACCCCTGGAGGAAATAGGCTCCCATGAATTCAAAGGTCGAAATGAAGTTTTTAGTTAGAGGCGCCTCTAGAACAATCTTCTCAAAACGGGTCTGGCTCCGCAATGAATCATTCAGCTCGTCCATCAGATTAGTCTGCAAGTCAGAAATCGAAGGCAAAGTAGGGGGTCAAAATGATGGAAAGTTGAAAATATAAAAAAAAATGACTAACACTGCTTGAAGTGGGTGCCCCTAGCCAAGAAGGGCGCCCAACTTCTCATGCCTTAGTAGAATTTTCAAGATTTTCAAAATTTCAAAATTGCAAAGAGAAAGAAGGCGTCCAAGTTCAATGATCAGAGATTTTTGGGGTTTTAAAAATAAAAGCAAAAGAAAGCAAACCTAATTCAAACCCTAAGTCTATTTAACACCTCTCTTTAATGTAATTTTCACTATTTTTGCAGGTAGCATTCAAAGGAGAAAATTGGAGCAGCAAGTTTCAAGAAATTTTTCAAGATTCAAGAGCTCAATTTGCTGGTTATTCATCAAATTTTTCAGACCAGCAAGCATAAACCCTTGCTTTTTCATGTTTTTTCATCCAGAAGATCAAATTTTTCAAAGAGGTCAATGTTTTCAAATTTTCAGCCATCTGGGTCTTATCACCTCATTCTTCTAAAGAGATTATCAAGAACTTCATCAAGTTGCAGCAGCTGCTTTTTATTTGCATGTCAGTGAAATTCTCAGTGCATTCAGTTTTCAATCATCTGGGTCCTCTCAAATCAGTCTTCTGAAGAAAACCCATATCACATCTTTTTTCAAGAAAGTTTCAAATTCTAGGGTTGGCTGCTTTTTCGATCAGCCATCAGTATTTTGCAAATCTGATCAACTGGGTCCATTTCTAATCATATTCTGAACAAAACCTAGGTGCCAGCTTTTTTCGTGAAAAATTGAAGAAATTACGGTTTGCTGCTTTTTCAGTATAAAATCAAAATTTTTGAAAACGGACGATCCAGGTTGTCTTGCAACCAAATTCTGAACAAAACCCATATCTCAAAAATTTTTTCAAAAATTTGTCTGTTGGAGCAAGAAAATCAGCATTCTAAAAATAGTAAGTTGCTCAAAACTTGTCTGAACCTAGGCAAGTTTACAGTCATTCTTCAAGTTTTCTGAAATGGAGTACACTCCCAATGTTTTCAAGACTGGATCAGCTCTTTATCATGATTACATCAAAACTGCTGAGACAAATTTGCATCACATTAAGCCAGTGTTCGATCTACACGTTTTGGAGAGCGTAGGCAACACTTCCATCAGAAACCTAGGACATTCTGGACTCCTCGCAGCAGCGTCTATCCCTATATCAGTTCAGAGTCTTGAGTTTGTAATCGCTTGCATCAAGCATTACAACTCGGCTACTAGGGAAATTCAATTAGTTGATGGTAGATTGATTTGCAGTCTGAAGCTTGATATGATCGAGAAGTGTTTTTCCATTCCCCCATGGCTTGAAAGTGTTACTATCTCAAAGGGTGAATGTGAAAGGATATGGGACATGCACAAAGACAAATATAGCATGAAGATTGCGCAGAGGTGGATGAAAGAGAAGCATAAAACTTTGCCAAAGAGTGTCGGGCTTGATGAGGTGCAAACTCAATTTCAAAATGTTGTTCGTAGTCGTGATAGCAGCAATATAGTTGGCGGAAGGATGAGTCATATTTCGATGATGTCAGCAAAGTTTGAAAAGGCGGCCAATGAGGTCGAAGATTTCCTGAGATCTGTTGCAGATGCTTAAGATATTCTAGAAAAGTGGTGTTTTGCTATTGATGGCATAGATGCACCGAACCGGGACACAATTTCTAACTTCCTAGCGGATGTGATCAAGCTTTAAAGCAGCTTTCTTCTAGAAGCTTTCTTCCCGCTTTCTTTCTATTTTTGGAATAATTCTTATCCATTCTTTGAGAAGAGAAAGAAGATAAATGTAATAGTTGGCGTTTCCCGCTTTTTTCTGCTTTCTTAGGTGTTAGATGTTATCTTCTTTCTAGATTTAGAAATAAAGCTTGCTTGTTGAACAAGCCCTAGATTGTGAAAGCAAGGAGATTTTAGGGTTCCCTACTCTTCTGCTTGTCTATAAATAAGAACCTTTGCTCATTAGTTTTATTTAACCATGCTAGTGATAACAAAACACTGAGCCTATTGTGCCTTCTATTTGTTACTCAAGTGTTGTTCAATTGTTTTATGATAGCCAATTGTTGAGTCTCTTTTAGCCAACAAGAAGTTATTGTAATTGTTGTTCATATTGTGTAAGAATAAGATTGCAAGCCTCTTTAGCTGCAATTTCTTGTTCCAGGCATGTTAGAAGTTTTGTTCCAGAAGTTTGAGTAATAAAATCATGAGCCTCCTTTGCCTTGATATAACATCTTAGATTTCCGTTATTTGTGTTTTGCTTTTATGATCTTGATTTCAGCTTACATTGAAGTGTGTAGATGTTTGTTGAGAAAGAGTTTATTGAAGCATTTTGTCAGATGATCAACCTTTTTAATTTCTAGTTTCTCTTGCTCTGTGTATTACTT
>VDFB02096199.1:0-10034 GCA_007258455.2 Sequoia sempervirens | reverse complement strand
ATATATATATATATATATATATGTCCACCATGGTAATACATTATAATCTAAATAATAAACTAACATAATCAATAATGGTATGGTTTTGACAACACAACATTAAGATTTTGTCAATATATTGCCTAGGGCATCATTGTTCCTAATTTACCCATGGTTTCTAGAATATACAAATAAGAGAATCATTGTTCCTAGGATAATTCTATAAGATGTGAGGAATTAGATATTAAAATAATGTTTATTAAAACATTAAACTAAAAGAAATCACAAAATTAATACTATAAAATTAAAACACCAAATAAGAGAACATATAAGAAGAAGTAAATATATACTTCATATTTTAATTTCCATTATATTAAAATAAATCTCAAGTTAATATTTTTAACCTACCTTTACATTTTGAATTAGATACAATAATTAATAATATTCTAAAAGCGCATATATTTTCCTCTTAAACTAATAAATGTGAGGATTCTATATTTAAATCATGATATAATACAATTGTACTTGCATATGTACATATATATACATACCTACCATAATTTTAAAACCCTTACTTTCGAATCAACTAAGAACAGAGTCTTCATTCAAAGACCATATATATTTCTTTTAATTCAAATTATAAAATCAAGAGTCTAGGCAAATCTACACATCTCCAAGTGTCCTATATTCAAAATACCTTTCTTTTATAAAACATAATTAAATATTACTCTATAAATAAAGTTTATCTCCGTAGATATGCAATAACTAATTCATAGTGATCTTATAAAATACTTTTGAAAAAGAATAACATTCAATAATATAAGGAGAGATAACCTAACACAATTTAATTACTCACATACTTTTAAATTATTTAATTATAACTAAATCAATATTTCACTTATTTGGTTTTCCGATTTCACTAACTGCAACATCAATTAATTTTGTCAGAGATACTTTTATATCTAACACCATACTTTATATATATAAGATATACCTTATTAATAGTAGGCTGATTACTTTGCAAAGTAATATATTGAATCCTTTGGTGGTAACATATATATATAATTTCAAGATGCAGCATAGACTTAAATTTGTGAGAATTAAGCTAATTAACATGGTGAGTACTTGAGGTGTAACACTCAGCATGATGTTGGTTGAACAACTCTGCAAGGACCTAACTCAATTTAGACCACAAGTTAAGAACGGGCATAGTTAGGTGCGCCAAAACCTATTGCACTCCATACCTTAAGGTCTAAGTGGGGGCATGGATTTCGTAATTTTCTGAGCATTAGTTGGATAGTTAGGTTATCATGATAGAGCAATAATGATTAATCCACTTTGATTTTAAATACTAAGATGTGAGGTGCACATTTTCTAAAAAGGAAATTTTGGAATGCATTATTGATTACTCTTAGATAGAATATTTTCATAGCATCTTCTTATCTAATCATTTCCTTGATATTGATTATCCCAAAAACATTTAATAAAGATGTTAATGGAGATGTGATATTGAGCTTTGTTCAAATATAATGTTGCCAATATAGAAATCTAATATACGTATCTCATTCTTCTTCTTCTTTTTTCTTCAACTCTTGTACATTAGCTTTAAGAAAATTATGCTAAGAAAATTAAAATAAAGTATGTATATATATATATAAAATATTTTAAAATAGAAATAACTTTATTTAATTTCTTATTTATTTATTTTTAAAAGGAAAGAATTAATGGTATATTCCTACGTGTTAAAATTCACCATGAAAGAAAAGCTTCTTTTTACTAGGTATAAATCTAAAGGAAATAAATGAGAAGTTTAAGGGAATATAAATTGAAATAAAAGAAACTAGGGAAGTCACTTACAAAAGAAGACTAAAAGTAAGGAAACCGTCCATAATAAATCTCTGTTTAAAAAGATTCTCCCCAATTATCACTCATATTTGAACCCTTATATTCTTTTAGTATCACTCGTATTTGAACCCTTATATTCTTTTAGAAAGATATATTAAGATGATTATTTTCATTCTTACCTTTTGGTTGACTCTTTTTTTTCATCAAAACTTAACCTTTGCGATAATTAATGGCCACATTTTAGCTTCTTCTAAATGATATAGTTGTTTGAGATAAATGGTTTGTACAATGGAAGTGGTGCCGTTAAGTTTTATGGGTTAAGTTCAAAGGATGGTAAACTGACAAAATAGGCTACATCATTTACACTTCTATTCATAACTCAATAATCTTCCAACAATAAGAATAATAATGTTATTAATAAAACATTATTAACAAATCTTTAGTATAGATCAATTTATCTCTATTTTTATTTGTATATGCCACTTGATGTGTGCAAATAACATTAGTATTATTTTGGTCAAGTGGGAGTAAACTATATATTTATTTATTTTATCTAACACTGGGTGCCTAAGCCATTAACTCTCAGCAATAATAATATTCAGAAGGCACAACCACTGTAATGAAAATCTTCACTTATTTATTCCATACATATCTGCTATTAAAAAGTTGTGCAGATTTATAGTTGTTCTTCTAAATTTCAACTTATTGTTTTACTGTTGAAATACGGGTGTCTCAATAAATGGCACATCTACTTTTGACTGAAATTAACAGGTTATTGCGTGAGCGAAGCTGAAACCATGCCTAGAGATGGCATGCTGATGTATGGACCCCTATCAACGTCTCAATTAAATTTTCTGCTAACCTTATTCAATGCTGCTATACGTTTCTAACCTCGAATTTCAAAGCGTCTATTTAGGTTTGAAACCCTCTCTTCTTCCTTTTGAAGCAACTGTGCATCTACTTTAGATACATTTATTTGTTTTAATGTTCCAATTGTAATGAGGTCATTTAAATGAAAATAAATAAATAAATAAATAAAACTTACTCTTTTATTTAAGTTATAGTCCATTTTTTATGTGATCTTGATCATATCCGTGATATTTAATTCGTGAGTTAATCAATTTAAATGTATATATAAGCTTTGCATATTTGATGATCAAGATGTCTTATAGCCAAATTGTTGTTTTAAGCAAGCTAGTGAGTTGTGTTGCACAAAAACAAATGCTCGCATGTGTTTGAGTTTCTTGCCAAACTATTTTTGGGTTTTATTCTTCGTTATTTCCCCTTTCCAAAACATATTAAATTTTTAATTTTGGATAAGGGACATAAAAGTTATGATTGTTTCAACGCTTCCTTTTTTGGCTGCAATGAATGGATTTAATGCTAGGAATGAATTTATATGATGTAATTACTCTTATTACTTTGCTTTGTTTTATTATTACAAAAGCATATGTGTTAGAAGTATCCATAGTTTACTTCTTCCAATGAGTTATAATTGACTATAGAATGTGTTGAAATTCTCTTTCCGACCATGCATGCACAAAGTAAAGCTGAATTACGGAAAAACTACTTAGTTGTGAAGAAGGGTTGTGTGTATCATCCTTTTTGTTTTAGAAGAATTCTCGGATGATCCCATATGTGTGCCTAGTCATAATATTTGACCTTGAATTATTGTTCCCATTTCCTTTTTAGTATAGTCTAGTGACATTGAGGATATGATTGAATGGTTGTTAGACTATTGTGGAAGTTGAGCTTAGATGATATATATTATTATTGGCCGACCAAACAAGTGTTGGTTCAAGTCCATGTTGAACTACAGTTCCTCTGTGAATTATATACGTAGGCAAGGCTGTCAGAGACGAGCCCCCAAGGAATTAGGTTTGGCCCCTAGGGTTTGTGTTATTTTCATTACTTTGAGTTGATATTGATTTAATGTATTTGGTTAGCTTATGGCTTGATTGTGACTTCAGTTTATGAATGTGTTGGTTGAATTATTTAAGTTTGTCTTGATGATTTAATTTTCATTTCCCCATTTAAAAACCCACTTAGGATTGTGTAATAAATTTGGTTGTCCAACTAAATATATTAATCTTTAATTGGTCAAATTTGTATGCTTCCTTGTAGTGCCTTCTTGGGTAGCAGCCTTTTGTGAGTTTTGCAAGCGTTCTTGAGAAAAATTTGATAGTCGTGTTTTGTCCTTAACTGTATTTTTGAGTGTTAAATTTAGGGCATTACAAAATCATTTATATTCACACCTGTTGTTATGAGTCAATTGATAGGTAAAGAAGTAATTTTGAAGAAACAAGACAAAAAACCATAAAAATGTTGCATTTTCAAGGTAGTTCTAGCAAGGGACATTGCCCCTTGACCTCATTGGGGGCTTCTGTCCCCAAACGCTCGTTTCAATTTTTTTTTTAAAAAGAAGAAATTAATGGGGAATCATGCTAACACAAAGTTATGTTTTTATACCCCCTTTACCTAAAGAATGCAACTTAGCTTATCATGATCTTCCATTACCATTGTCACAAGAATTTACAAATCTTATTCCTATAATTGAGAAATAAAAAATCATTGATGAAGTCTTAGACCTGGACAATGGATTTTTGACAATGAACTAATAGATGAAGATTTGAAAATTTGTTGTTCTAATTGTTGCAGGGAGGAAGATAAAAGTGCAAGCCAAGTTGTTCAAGAAAATGAAGGCATGTTGAAGGAGCTACAATATATAAGTGAGACTCAACAAAAAAAGGTAGAAGTGAGAATATCTTCTTTATAAACCAAGGAAAACTACACATATCAAATCAGGTAGATCATGGTATGCTTAATGATTTTAAAATATCTTATAATTTTATTGAATTAGAAAGGCAATATTTTTGTTCACAAAATGCTTCTCCACTTAACATTTTTTGTGAATGGGAACAATCTCCATCTTATCAAAAATTTCATAATAAATGCTCACAACAACCACAACACCCATCATTACCATCTCCATTATACCCATCCTACTTAATCCCACCCACTCAATGACCACAACAAATTTTATCATTTTCATTATCCCATTTATATCACCAACCATCCACTTCAACATATCCACCAAGGGAAACTACAATGACTAATAAAACATTACATAATAAGATGGTTCAAACTATATATAATAATGAGATTTCAATGACCCCTTTACATTCTATCAATGTGCTTGAAACTGGTGAATCATAAGTGCAATCTATTAATAAAATTAAAGGATGTGATTTTGGTTTAATTGAATTAGAAGAACAATATGATCAATTAAAAGATAATCAATTTAGTTCTTCATATCTAATTAACGAATCACAACTTTTAGAAAGAATTCACACACATAAAGAAACATGTCAATTTGAGTCTAATTTTATCATTGAACTCATAAATGTGTGTGTTGAAATTTATCATGTGCTAAGAGGTGTTATATTAATCATTGAAGAAATGTGTGATGAAAGCCTACAATATCCATAATTTAATTCTTCTATACTCAAACATATAGATCTTTGGAGGGCTATGGTCAAAATGCATATTCCTCACACTTATTGATTTAGGCACATGAATAATTGATTTTATGATTAAGCACAACTAGTTGGGTTTGAATGCATTAATGACCATACCATAAATTCCATGAAGGATGATTTTTCATTTAACATGGATCAAGGTATTATTAGAAATGACACATTATTTCTTGATTCTTTTGATTATCCTAATAACCTCATGATTTAACAGTATGAAATTAAATTGGGGGCGAATCCTTTGAATTTTGGAAATATTTGGTTGATTGTTGATCAATCCTTCATTGATTATTTCTTTGGTGCTTCTAATACAACCATGTGTGTGAGTTTTGGACAAAAACAAGGTATGCATTCTTGTGTTAATTGTAATTGATTTTATATTGTGTCTACACAAAAGTTCATTGTAATAGTATAATTTATTCATCCATTTTTTAATCATGTATTTATTTTAATAACTCTACCCTCCATTTTCTAATAAATAAATCAATCATAATGGTGGAGTTATTAAATGGTTGATATTACATTATTATACTTGATATGCTTGGTCATGAGAATATGGTTAAAGGTTTCTTGGTGACCCAACACTTTTGCATTAGTACCAATTGATGATGCTTCTCTACTCCAAACACACATTTTCTCACCCTTTCTAGTTGTGTGGTGAACATCAAGTTTCTTTTGTGATTTTCTCTTGGAGATCACAAGAGAATTCTCGGGTAAATTGTTCAACATTCATCAATAAAAGTTCTATTTTGCATCATCCTTGATGCTAGATCATGTGGAATGTGAGACCGACTAGTGATACTTGATAGTATGCTACTTTATTATTTTGGATAGATAGTGTGATTTTTGTATTGACTATTGGCATTGTGTTTTGATGTAGACTAATGCTTTATGAAACTATTCATGTTATGATGTTTTGAAATTAGACCTTTTATTTGATTTCATATTATGATGATATGAATGTAAGAACTCATATTGGATATTATTGATGATTATGGATGCTTAAGTAGAATTAATGAAATTATGAATTTTGAATTATTGTTATTGTATGAAAAAATGAATAAATGTTATTAAGAGAATTCAATGATGATGAATTTATGTTACTATTGTAACTATGAATTGGTTTTCTAATGTGACTTAATTGTGATGGAAATTGTATGATGTGAATATATATGTTTCATTTGCTTTGGCTATATGATTTCATTGGACATATTAGTGTGTAAAATTGAGTGTGCAAGTACAAATTCCACGGCCAATGGAATTGGAGGTCTTCAAGGAACTTGATGTGATAAACTCTGTGAATACCGACTATAGTCCATAGGGACTATAATATTAATGTGATGTAAATTTTGTAAAGTGGTTTGAGACTTAATGTTATTTTTATTAAATAGTTTTCTTTTGAGTTTTTAAGTTGTGTTTAATTTGTAAAGTTGTATTTGAGGGTATTTTGGAACCTTTTTTTTTTAATTGAGCTAAAAGGGTTGGACAAAGGTTATTTTATGCTTTTTCTATTTTTAAAAAACCCCTAATGTGTTAACCCAAGGGTTTGACACTTAATTCAAGTTATATCTGGAACTAAAATCAAGATATGACCTCTCAAAAAAGCCTAGCTTTAAGGGTGAAAAATTTGGATTTGAAGTGGGTTTTAAATGGATCAATTTCAATCAGATTCTCATTTATCTTTAATTTTTTAAAGAAAGTGTTGTTTTGGGAAACAAATTTTGGAGACTTTTTTTTATCTCTTTCTTTTTGGATAGTTGAGGGGTTGGTTTTCTTTCAGAATTTGGTAAAAAAAAAATTGTTTTGGTTTTTGGAAGAAGTTTTTTTGGGGAAAGAAGATTTTGGAGGAAAAGCTACATGGGAGGATGCCTCCTAGTTGAGGGCACTATACCCTCATCTCTTTTATGACTTCTAGGAGGAATTTCATTCCTAGGGGGAGGATGTGAGACCCACCAGTGATACTTGATACTATGCTACTTTATTATTTTGGATAGATAGAGTGATTTGTGTATTGACTATTGACATTGTGTTTTGATGTAGACTAATGCTTTATGACGCTATTCATGTTACGATGTTTTGACATTAGACCTTGTATCTGATTTCATATTATGATGATGTGAATGTAAGACCTCATATTGGATATTATTGATGATTATGGATGCTTAAATAGAATTAATGAAATTATGAATTTTGAATTATTGCTACAATATGAAAAATTGAATAAATGTTATTAGGAGAATTCAATGATGATGAATTTATGTTACTATTGTAACTGTGAGTTTCTTTTCTAATATGACTTAATTGTGATGGAAATTGCATGATGTGATACATGTTTCATTTGCTTTGACTATATGATTTCATTGGACATATTAATGTGTGAAATTGAGTGTGTAGGTACAAATTCCATGGCCAATAGAATTGGAGGTCTTCAAGGAACCCAATGTGATAAACCCTATGAATGCTGACTATAGTCCATAGGGACTATAATATTAATGTGATGTAAATTATGTAAAATGGTTTGAGACTTAATGTTATTTTTATTATATAGTTTTCTTTTGAGTGTTTAAGTAGTGTTTAATTTGTAAAGTTGTATTTGAGGGTATTTTGGAACTTTTTTTTTTAATTGAGCCAAAAGGGTTGGAAAAAGGTTATTTTATGCTTTTTCTATTTTTTAAAAACACCTAGGGTGTTAACCCAAGGGTTTGACACTTAATTCAAGTTATATCTTGAACAAAAATCAAGATATGACCTCTCAAAAAAGCCTAGCTTTAAGGGTGAAAATTTTGGATTTGAAGTGGGTTTTAAATGGATCAATTTCAATCAAATTCTCATTTATCTTGAATTCTTTAAAGCAAGTGTTGTTTTAGGAAACAAATTTTGGAGAATTCTATTTATCTCTTTCCTTTTGGATTGTTGAGGGGTTGGTTTTCTTTTGGAATTTGGTAAATTTTTTTGTTCTGGTTTTTGGAAGAAATTTTTTAGTGAAAGAAGAGTCTAGAGGAATAGGTTAGGCGCTTCCACATATTTCTTCTTGGAAAGTGTAAGAGGTTGGTTTTAATCCCTTTGTATTTATTTTTGGTTAATCTACTATTTTCTAAAAAGACTGTGAGTATTCTTTTGAAGTATTATTATATTTTTATATGTTTTTTTTTTTAAAATTATGTTGAGTTGTATGGGGATGACTCTCTTAGATTTTGAGAGCTTCCCAAGTATGGGGTTGAGAGAGGATGAACCTCCAATGAGGAAAACTCCAACCTTTGAGAAAGTGGATATTTGGGTATGAGTACCCACATTAATGGAGTGTGGGGTTTTTGTGTATGAGTACCCAGGTTATTTTATAGAGTTGGATGGATGGATAAATGGAGAGAAGAGGTGATTCTATATATGATCTATATATATATATATATATATATATATATTTGTTTCCCCATTGGGTAGTGATGTCTCCTAAGTCTCCCCCTTTCTTGAATCTTTGATAAATTTCTATGTGAATGTGAATCCCTTGGTTTAGGTGTCATTGTATGTGTATGAGTGTTTTCAATGTTGTTGCATGTTTGAGAATGTGTGAACTTTGGTTCCTTTGATGGCCTCCAAGCTCGGGGGTGACTAGTTTTCTAGTCTAAGGTTGGGTGGTGAGCACCCCATTGGCTTCAGAAGAAACTTGTGTTATGTGTAGGTTCTATAGATTTTTGAAGAGAGCTCATAGTTTTGAAGAAGTTTTGAAAAGGGACTATTTATGTTCTATTGTAAAATTTATGGTAAACTACCATGTTAGACAAATTGTAAAAGACATGTTTGACTACTATGTAAATTTTGTGGTAATGCAACGGTAGTGGAAATGTCCATTTTATCATTTTTTTTTAAATGGTGGATGTAATTGTTGTGTTTCACATTGTTTTAATTTCATTTTTTATAGATGATGAATTATTAGTATGTTGTGCTTTTAAAAGAGAAATGAGTTTTTTTTATAGCATTTGTATGTAATATAGGTTTGCATTTGTAGATCTGTAAGCTGACATGTGAAAGTATAGTTCTACCATAATGTATTCAATGAAAAATTCATTCTATTTCTTCTCTGAATCTATTAAGATAAAATAGTATCTATCATTTGACACTTGTGACCAAAGAACATAAAGATAAAATTAGACATAAATTTTTTGGAGCTTCTATTAATTACACAAATTTTGTATAGACAAATTGTCTCCAATTATACCAGTGAAAGGTTTAGCCAAAAAAAAAGGGAAATGCATGCTCTATTTTGTTTAAATCCTATTGTGGTTGTTTTTGGTCATAAAATAATAGATTGTAATGCCCCACCAAGGAATCCTAGAGGACAACACTAACAATGCCACAATAATGGATTTTTTTTTTTTAAATGAAATAACAATAGATTACATAACATATTAATTTAAACCTAGGTCCTCTAAGGTTCCTTAACTGTGCTACTCACAAAACTATTAATCAAGGTAGCCAGAATTCATTTCATTAACTTATCAAATGACATGAGTTATTTAACATGCAAAGTTCATTCAAAAAAACCACATTAAATGCTTCTACATTATTTAATTTTGTAACATGTCAATTGGTAATCCACATTAAATAAAAATAATTCTAACCAACTAACATATGCAAGATACATCACTGACAATATTCATTACAAGAGAGTAAATCAATATC